>CM065673.1:9731770-9941770 GCA_033220385.1 Triplophysa yarkandensis
GCAGCTCTAATAAGACTGAATCACAGACAGGGCTTGAATAGCACACACAGATACAACAAGTAACGAAATACAAACAGCACTAATATATAGAATTACATGCTCAGAGGAGGTGGTTTGTTTGTATCTGCCTTTGTTTCAAAGCGGCTGAGTATGTGTCTGTGTAAGGTGTTTAAATACATTGCTTGAGCTGCGAAGGCTGGTTTCTATTTCCTTTTTGTTCAGTGCTGTATTACAGTTCTGAGTTTGTACCTTGTGATTATTGTTCATGTTTTTTCAAGTTTCTTAAAAAACTAGAAATTAGTTTCTAAATGACAATTCGAATGCAAGTCCCCCAAAATTTTTGCGCTTTTAATAGTAATAGGTAGGTAGGGAGAAATCTTAAAACACCTTTCTGATTCTTAAGAAAGCAAATCTTAAGAAAAGATTAAGCAAGACAATAGAATGTTTCCACACAGAAATCGTGGCCTTACTTGGTCAATATTTAAGATATATAGATTGTGTTTTCACCTAGCATTCTTAACATAAAAAGTCCTTAAAAAATCACTTTAAATTGCCTTATCACAGGCTGGCCAACAAATCCTTTCAAGTACAGTTTGAAGCAGAATCTAAGATCTTAGAACATCTTCATCTGCTTCTTAGGGACAGTTCACCACCAAAATAAAATCTGTCATGTCTTCTTCCTTTTAACTATTAGACCCTCACTGACATTTTCTTTTGAAAGATGTTTTAAAAATGTAGGGTAAAAACTGGCCTCAAACTGCATCATTGTTTTTTTTGTCAATACAATAGTTATCAATGGAGCAAGCCGTTAATGGCTTACCAACATTCTTCAAATATTTTTTTGGGGAGGATACATGTAGGTTTTAAATTATATAAGGGCGAGCAATTTACTTAAAGCATCACACATTGTACATATTTTTTTAGTCACACAAAATAATTGTTAAAATGGCGTAACAGCAAAAGAAATGTTTTCATTTTGTCACAAAAAAACATTATTTAACACATTCTCAATGAGAGTATTAGATCTAAATGTAATTATCTTAGCCTGTTTGTTAACACAAACTAAAGTTGAAGCTCTGTATGTGTACTTAAACTCAACAAAACAAAATTCTTAATTGATGGAAACAAGTGTAATAGTAAGTGTGCACAGCCTGTGTGAAACAGCGCCTCGCTGTGGCCGGTTGACGCACTGGGCGGGGAACTGAAGTGGGCGAGGTTTATCTGTACAACACAAAAGAGAACAAAGCGGGGCGTCTTGATCCCCTGTCCGGCCTCTGCCTCTTAAATCGAAATTCTGGGATTGATTTGGTATGACGAAACGGGTAAAGTAAAATCTTAAAGGTAGATATTTAGTAAAATGTCCATTGCTGCAGAGCACACGAGCTGAACTTAAACAAGACACTGCGCATATTTGTTCTGCATGTGATTTTTTTGGGCATGACAGCTGCGGGGTCACCGTGATACAATCATCAATGTAACAAAATTGTTCTACAATTAGAGGCAAGGAATCCAAACCAACTGAAATTAACATGAACGGGGTCCAGTCAAACCCACAGGACTGTCCGGCAGGGAGCGCCTGTGCCATCGAGGGTCTGCCACCCTTACCCAAGGGTTTGAGTGGCATCTTAAACTCCAGTGGGGGATCCTGGAGGGACATCGAGAAGGTCCACAGCAAGAGGACTCGCATCCAAGCGGACATCAGCAAGTCCAGAGTCAGTGACCCGCTCAGTAAGCCCGCAAGCCTGGATGCAGCCCTGGCTGTCTTGCGCAAGGAGATGGTGAGTGACAGCTCCATCCCATAGATGCAATGCATTCTGCATGCCCCCATTAAACCAAGTCCAATGTGACATGTTTGATGCTTGTTTGTAGGTGGGACTCAGACAGTTAGACATGTCCCTACTGTGCCAGCTGTGGTCTTTGTATGAGTCCATACAAGAATACAAAGGAGCTTTCCAGGACATCTCCTCTTCTTTGTGTGAGAGCTCGTTCAACACTGAGAACGGCTACTCTGATGATGAAGAGGAGGAGGAAAATGAAGGGGCGAGTGGGGAAACACTGCTGTCACTTCCTCGGCCCACTCAGAACTCTCGGGACCAGTGGATCAAGGACTCTTTCCACATCCCTATTTGAAAGCACTATCCAGTGTGCTGTCTTTGGTTACGGATCACCCATCTGTGGAAGACGTAGTCCCATTGTTGGGAAGGGTCCTGTAGCCCTTGATTTTTGTGGGACATTAGTACAATGGCGATTGTAGGTTTGCTTCATGACAAACTCAAAGACAGGAAGAGGCCCGGCAGGAAAAGGATGTTATGGCCGGAAGCACAGCACACTTGGGTGTTACGTGTGGTAAAATAAGTATACGTGTCACTCGATTCTGATATCAAAGTCATGCCTTACACACCTTTGTGCACACATTTTGTATGTATCAATTATTCACCATCACAATGTGTTCAGTATCACCTCCTGTATTTAAGATATTGTTTATTTTATTATAAATCCTTTTTACCACCACATGGTCTTATTAGAGCATTTTTAGAAAACAATAAAGTGTCATACTTTCACATTTTTAGTCTCGACATTGTGTGTTTGAATACAGAATGTTTCCATAAAGCCTACAGTTTAACATGTATAGTTGCTTCATGGTGTAATAGAAGAACTGTTTTTGTCTAAATGGTTCTATAAAAAAATCCTTAAACATCCTTAAACATTTCTGTGTCACAAAAAGGTCTTTGTGGAATAAGACTTTTTTTCATATTATAGAAAGGTAAGGAAGAGATGGTCCCTTAAAGAACATTTGACTGAATGGTTCTTTGTGGAACCAGAAATGGTTTACTGTATCATCGCTTTCAGCAAGCTACCTTGAATTGTAAGAGTGTTGTTTAATGTTTGTCCAGTAAAGCCAAGCATCTTTAAACAGAGGGTCAGTTGTCAAGGTCAAATCAACCAATAGATGGCACTCAATATCTCTCTAAAGTTTGTAAATGCATGTTGATTGGGTTTAAACATCAGTCTTGACATTTTCTAAAACCTTTAATGTTGACTGTTTGGACCAAGGCTCAATCTGATCTTACTGTGGAAGAGAACAGAATTCCCACTATGCCCAAGTATAAACAAATCATTCCAGCTGCTCATGTGCTTATTAGGAAATACTTATTTTCTACTGTGGACGGAGAGTAGAGGAAGAACCGCCTGACACAGGACAGACATTACAAAAGAATTATAATCGAATAAAAGGAACAGAGTTAGTGCATGTCTTTGAAAGGGATGCCAAATCATTTTAACTTCAACTTTTTGTTGTATAGGGTTTAGTATCTGTCTGGCATCATTTACTTTCAAACCTGGATGACTATCCTTCATTTGTAGAGAACAAAAGAAGATATTTAGAATAATGTCACCAACTTGCATTGGTTTTGTGTCCATATAATAGAAGTGAAGGGGTGCCACTACTTTCTTCAAAATATCTTTTTTGTGTTCTGCAGAAGATAAAGTCATACTAGTTTGAAAACAAAAGACTCATCACGACACTGTTTATGATGATTACTTACAATATAGTCTCAGACATTTATTTAGGTTGATACTGAGCAGGTGAGTGAACCACCGTATCTAAACTTACATCTCAGATATTCAGGGAGGTAAATACTGCATGTCTCTATCTGCTGCTTGCCAAAGATAGAGCAAAAAATGATTTAACATTTCCATCCGGGGCTGTAGTCTAAACAGTTTGGTGTTTGAGCCTAAGCAGACAATTTGCCACAAAGTTTTGAGAAGAGTTTTAGTTTCATATTAACATTTATCTTTTGTCATCCCTTCCGACTCTCATGTCAAATTCCTTCTGTTGACTTATTGAACCACACCCCCTACATTGACTCGTGGAAGCGTTTCTCACACAGTGATAAACTGCATATATGCTATGACTGTTGGTATGTCTGTTAGCAGGGTGAGGGATGTGGCATTCCTCTAGAAAGCGCTCCCATGCCCCTATAAATAAAAACACAGATGTACAAGATATTGTTAGATACAGCATAGCTCCTGACAAGGCTTGGTTGTCTTTTGAGCTAATCCGAAGGTCATAAGTGGCCTCCTTTACTGTCACATTAACATAAAAGATTTGCACTTTTCTACTTAGTCTCAAATATTTTAGGTGTAAATATTATGACAGTGTTCTACATGCCAAAACAGATGATAGACAGATACATCTGCATTATGTTCAATCCATTTTCTTGATTTATGATACAGTCATCGCTGCAGTCCTTTAACATTGTCAAATTTGTTTAAAAGCTGTTACTGTCAACACAAATTAAATTTATCTGAGTTCTAATGACAGCGCAGTTCTGAATGACGAATTCAAATGTGTTGAATGCTCTTCTTCATCCTTTTAAACAAGATCTTTGTTTGTTTTTTGTCTTCCAAGTGCTCTAGGTTGGTGTGGCACGTCATTTTAAAAACGAGGCCTTACTTGTTCCACATGGTGAGTAAGCGCGTATTACATGAGCTCATGTCTTACCCGGATATAATCCCAGTCTGTGATGTTTAGCAAAGAAGGAGTGGTCAGATTTGGAAACTCAGACTCATGACCACAAATCTTCCTCCGCTGACATACTTGCCAGGTTTGCCAAGTACCTCAAATGACTCTAAACCCGTGTTCAGAACTAACCACTGATGGTCGGTTTATAGTCTGATGCATTAAGTCACTCACAACACGCTTTTAACGGATAGTTCATCCAAAAATAAACATGCCCTCTTGTCATTTAAGACATGAAAAAGGAAATATTTTGAAGAAAGCTGGAAATTGAACCCCCCAGTGACCCCCATTTACTTCTCCTGCATGAATGTCAATGTCACCTTTATTTATATAGCGCTTTAGACAAAATACATTGCATAAAAGCATCTTAACAACAATAATTAGTAAACAGTGCCATGAACACCTATCCAATGCGTCCCAGTCTTCAAAATATCTCCTGCGGCAGAAAGAAAGAAAGAAAGAAAGAAAGAAAGAAAGAAAGAAAGAAAGAAAGAAAGAAAGAAAGAAAGAAAGTCAAACAGGTTTGAAATGACCTGAGAGAATGTAACTAATGACAACATTTCGGGTGAGCTCTCCCTTTCTAAAATATCTTCCAATACATGGATTGTTCAGACCATGTCTATTTGAGCACCCATAGAGTCACCAGACAGGAAGAGGGTTGGTGCCACATGTATGTATGACTAAGGGGGTCACGGATTTGGATTCTAGGTCATCAACCACACAAACAGGAGCGCGCTGTCCGTCCCATCAGCTGCTTCTGTCGATTTGTCCCTCACTCCCAACCAGATCCAAAATAGATCCCATGTAACCGGAAAAATCCCCTGCCAGTGTCTGCTTAAAATATCTAAGCAAGGGGCTTCAGCTTAGCATGAGTGATAGAAACACACATGTATCATAATCCCATCAAAATGTCTTGATTGTGACATCACTTTTGATTCACTTTCCATGGCTGATGGTGTCATGCCACCATCAGTACCTGAAGGCTTTTGCATAGTGCTGCATCACACACGTGTTTGCATAACCCTTCCCTCTTACAGTACATGCCCACATTTCTTCTCAGAGAGAGAGAGAGAGAGAGAGAGAGAGAGAGAGAGAGAGAGAGAGAGAGAGAGAGAGAGAGAGAGAGAGAGATACTTTATTCACAAGCATCAGGATTATAATTCAATTCCAAAATTCCTTTTTTTAATTCTTTTTTGCACCAAGGCAACTTATTGCACTATAGAGATTGTGTTGTAACGTGATGCAGTGGTTTCCGTAAATGGTCTTCAGTCGATGGCGACAGTTCGGTGGTGCTGAAGCCGCATGAGGGCTGCATGCGAACCCTTGGACCCCTCTGACACCCATCACCCTCGGTCGTTTTGGACTTTTTGGAAAGTAGCGGAACTGTCCGACGTTGGCATTTCCATGCGCCCGACTTCATTCCCGTGCCCTGCGTTTCCAGAATGACTTCGGTGTGGAAAAGGCTGCAGAGAGTTGGCAAAAAAGCCACGAAATTTCAATTCGTGGCCTCGTATCAAGAACTTGTGCTGGAATGTACGAAGAAATGGTAAGTTTGGATTTCCTGCCCGTTATTGGGCTTGTTTCCTATCCTAAATGCGCAGTGCCACTGTAGGGCGGATCTGCTGTGTGTGTGTGCCACGGCCATGCGGATACATTGTATCATTAAAGCGCGCTTTGCTACGCGTGACGTCATTATAAATGTTACATTTTGTCAGTGGAACGCGTTCGATGTACATTGATGGACGTGCGCGCGCGCGCCTCCACTTCCGCGTGTTGTGCGTGCTGTCAACGCTGGAGATATTACGAAGATCGTGCTCAGCTGAGCAGAAAAGTCAATGCCCGATGCTACTGTTTCAGTGTTTGTTTACCCGACCACACGCCTTATGAGATCATTATTGTTTTGCCTGCTTGTGCATTGTAGACTTAATATGTTTTCTTTTGTAATCCTGCTTGCAAACACATTAGAAGATATTTGGAAAAAAGTTGCCATTCAACTGGAGTGAGATTCATTCGCTTTTGTTGGTAGTGAAGCATTGCTGTTTGGTCTGCAACTTTTTTCAGAATATCTTCCGTCTTTGTGTCATCTTCTGAAATACTGTTAGGATTCATTCGCCTTGTTGAGATTTCTAACCCATATGGTTTTATTATAAAAAAGACATTTTGAAGAAAGGTAACCGAATAACCGTGACATCCATCATCTTCTTCTGTATGTGAACGGGTGCCAGTTACTGACATTCTGTTAAATATCTTCTTTTGTGTACTGTAAGAAAAAAAGAAAGTCATACAGGTTTGAGGTGGTTCTTCATTTTGGTTATTAGTAAAGCATCCGTCTACCATCATTATTGTTGTTATATCTACTTAAGCACATATTTTACTACGATTTAATAACTTGCTATAACTAATATGTCTATAAACTGTCCAATGGGAGTTTTAAGGCCTGCCACATCGGGAGATTTATGATTATTGAATCCATGATTAGATTAGATTGTGATGTCTTGTGTCAGTACAGAGCTGTTGATGGATTGTGAGTGTTTGAAGAATCACTTCTGTCTTTGCATTCAAAAGTGACATGTGTCTGTACTTATCTACTAAAGAGAGGAAGATCATAGGAATTCAGTCTGATTAGATTTTATAAAAATTATTTGGGACTTTTTGGCATGAGAAAGACTTCCCAGTTCACAATTGAAGTTAAGTAAATCATGTAATATAAAGAACTTATTTGACTGTGATTCTTGGTGCTCTGTGGTGTTTCGACGATATTGACTATTGGCAATATTGCCTTAGCAAGTCATGGCTTGGAAAATAAGACAATCCTCAGTTATGCAATAGCTTGTCGTCTTGGACAGTGTGAATCACAGAGTAATTTCTGCATTTTACTGTTGACACATATCTCACAATTATCTCTTTGACATCATAGGCATGTTTTTGCTGGCCCTCTAAATTATCTCAGTTGCTGCAATCCTTTAATTACATAAAAATTTAATATTTGTGATAGTTCACAGAGAAATTAAAAATTTGTCATCCTTTACTTAACCCTTTTGATATTTCTTATCTGTATGACGTCCTTCCTTCCACATACAGAACACAAAATAAGATATTTTGAAGGATGTTGGATACTTAGCAGCAGTGGCAGAAAGCACTGATTCACTTCTATTGTATGAATTCAGAACCATTGCTAGTGAATGTTTGCCAGTTACCAACATTCTTCACAATATCTTCTTTCGTGTACTATAAATAAAAGAACGAATTTTAGCTTTGAGCTAAACCATCCCTTAAGGAAGATTTGTTGTTGCTTATGGTTAATAGTAAACCAACTATCTACCGTCATTATTGCTGTTATCTACTAAAAATGAACTATGGGCAGTGTCCAACATTCTGCTTTGTTGCAACACTTAAAAGGAAGTATCTTTCTATTTTGCTGTCCTAAACATGTGGATTTCAGTATTGAGAAATGTTCTTTAGTCATTCGTATTAAAATACGCAAACACAAGTAGAAAAGACTCTAACATGGCTTCCTACTATGTTTTGTCCTAAACAAGTCCGATCTCGTATGCAATTCCCAGGATGAATTACGGTACAGCTGTGATTCATTATAAACGTCTTAGACTGCCCGTGGGTCAAAGTCTATTGATATTAGGCCACAGCTGCAGTGGGTGTGAGCAAGAGATATTGAACAGCTGAAGTATGACGCTGCAAAGTGTTTCCTGATGGGGGAGTATTTAAATAGATATCTGCTTAATGTGATATTTTACACCAAATTAAAAAAATGGTGTCATCATCCCTCTTGTCATTGAAAACCTCTATGATTTCATTTCTTCCACAAAACAAAAAAGAAAATATTTTGAAGAATGTTGGGAGCTGGCACCAATTCAATTGCATTGTATTCGTGTCAATATAATAGATGTGAATGGATGCCAGTGCTATTGCTTTTTAGTTTCATCACTTTCCACCCTGTTTATGTACTGTGTCTGTGTGCACATGCAATTTGCATTGCTCGAAAAGACTGAAAGTGGAAGAAATGAAAGCACAAATGACAAAAGCCAAATCACTTTTCCCAACCAAACTGGTAAACTATTTATATGCCATCCCTGATCTATCCAAATGCCCACTCCTGATTTATCCTATGAGACCGTTCTGCCCTGTTGCTATTAGTAGCTGTAACCGGAGTAAAAGCTGGGCCTTGCTTCTCTTTGTGTCAGATCAGACTACACCCTCTTGTCATTTCAAACCAGTATGACTTTCTCATTCGGAAAACAAAAGAAGATATTTTAAAGAAAGTCAGCAACTGAACAGCACTCAAAACAAAACCAATGAAGAGAATTAGTGTCAGTTGCCAACATTCTCCAAAATATATATTTAATTTGAAAGAAAGACTCATACAGGTTTCAAATGAAAAGAGGATGGGTAATGAGGAGTTTTATTTTTTATTTTTGTGTGATCCATAACAAAAGCTAAAACCCTTATTTCCTAAAACATAAAGTCCTGGGATTAAAGAGGAACAGATGTTTGTAAACAGCAGTAAGGCCTTGTGGTTTAGAGATCAGTGGCCAACACCCCCTCCGTTGTGTTGTGAGTAAGGCCGATCATGTGACCTTCCTTAGTTTCCTCCAATTATCAAAACAGGAGCAGCGTCGCTGGCTGAACTGCTCAATAGAATGAGCTGAAATATGGAAATGAATAACCAAAGGGCAAATTATTTAGCAAAAAGCAGAAGAATAGATGAATAGCGCACACTTAGAGTTAAAGATGGTTTCCATGTATTTGTTTTTAAGCTTCAGACTTAAGGATTTGCATGTGTATTAAAATGTTCTGTTCTCTGTCTTGACTCTCTTTAGTTTTAAGAACAACAATGAGTTAAATAGTAAAAACTAGGCTGTCTCCCAATGTTATCTTAGTTATTGTGGGATTTTTGTTCTCATTTTTGTGTTTCATCCTGAATCAGCAATTTGTATGTTCCTTAATGTCCTCATTTACTCGCCCTCATGTCATTTCAAAGCTGTATGACTTCCTTTTTTTGCAAGGGGGTATTTTAATAAAATTGACGTTCACAAACCAGGTTCCTATTGATGTAAGAAACCAACCATAATTGTTCTGGATCACGTTAATTTCGTTTGGTGAAAAAGTTTCCTCTGTTATTTGTAAAGAAAGGTCTATGTTGAGTTTATTTCGTCTTGCAAGGTTTTACATCATGGGTCTTGTTTTGTATGGGGTTTGGCAGTATTTATTGATTCTCAGCCTCAGGGAGAAATTGAAAGTCAAGATCATAAGATCTGTACCACTGCCTGCAGCTTTCAGGCATACACTCCAGAAAACAAGATAGATGCAGGTCTTGTATTCACAATTCTAAAAGTTTAAGCACACTTAGAACAATATGTTTTTTTGCTGTATTGAGCCAGCTGATAACCTGCCACAGGTTTTTTTATTTTTGATATTTTAATATATTTTAGGCAGCCAGACAAGCTGAGAGTGGTGTGGACAAGGAGGAACAGACGTATTTGCTCAAAGGTAGAAAAATATACAATTTTGATTTTCAATAAATGCTTACTTTAAATCCATATTGTGTTTATCAGACATAAGTCTTGACCCAGATATAAAAGTAATTGCATAAGCATTTGTAATTAAATCAATGGCTAGACTCAGTTATATTCAATAATGTAGATCTCAAAGAAGCTTTGTTCAAAAAATTACCTGTAATTTTAAATGATCTATAATATACAGTGGTATTTTAACTGTAGTACGGCAGATTTATTATAACTGTTTGTGCTTTTTAATCAGCTTCATGCATGGCAACCAGGTATCAAGAATCCATACAGAGGAATGGTTGTGTGGCCTGTACCGGAGAATGTAGACATTACTGTCACACTTTACAGGGTAAGACACAAAATTAATTATGGGTGAAATACACATAAGTTGTAGTACAAATTACAAAAATAGTTTCACTTTCTTTCACAGGACCCACATGCAGATGAGTTTGAAGACAAAGACTGGACATTTGTTATTGAGAATGTGAGTTCCCTATCATATCTACAGACACGTTATATGTTAATTCAAAAAATGTCATTATACATTAGTATTCAATCTTAAAAGTCTCACTGTGGTTGATTATTTTATCCCTTCAAACTAATCTTCAACCATCGAAATAACATATTTAATGTTTTTTGGCCTAAAAATAACTTGAATATAAGTTTACATCTTAGATTTATTAAGTTCACACAGACACATAAATATGCAAGTTAGCCCTTTATAATTTCAACCGGCATCCCTTTTACTGAGATTAAGCTGCAGTTTTATAAAGAAAATTCTCAGCTCTAGTTTGAAATAACAAATATGCACATGGTTTGTCTCACAGCATAATCAAAACACCACACAAACAAAAATGTTATTTATACCTGATATTATATTTTCATTTACTTCGAAGAGCTTGCAGTACTGCAGTACAAATTTCACAGATCATTATGCTGAATGAAATGACATATCACTCTTCTCTGATGTCTTATAGGAGACTGCAAAGGGTAGTCGGAAAGTTTTGGCATCTGTTGATTTGAACATGAAGAAGTTTGCCAGTTTAACACACTCTCAGACAGATTTAACACTCAAAATGAAGCCTCTGTCAGTCAAGGTGGTGGAGGCCACGCTGAAGCTCTCCTTGTCCTGCGTATTTCTCAAGGAGGGCAAAGCCACGTGAGTTTTTCCACAGCTGTTGACCTCATCCTCATGAACAGTTTGCTTAGGATGGAGAGCGTCTTTTGTATAAGCATAGAATGTCCTAAAATAGGGGTTTAATGATGAGGAATTGTTACTACAGCAAGTATTGTCTTGAAAACAATTGTCTTGGAAAATGTTGTGCATAAGATATTTTTTATATAAGGATACTTTCACAAATGTTTGGAGCACGTTTGATTCCAGTAAGTGGCTGCTTGCCTAGTCAAGGGGTTGTTATTGAACATTTGGGAAGGGCTTCTTGCCATATATACACGCAAGTCAAAATCTGTGCAGAGTTTTCCAAAACATAAAGGGAGCTCTCAAAACAGTTTGAGATTGTAAGGTTCAGCTGTTATCTCATGAGAGCTTGTAAAGGCAGCGAAGCTATGAGCTTTGTGCATAAGATGTATTGGGTAATTTGTGCCTAACGCCTATTAGGTCATTCATCAAAGTTAACACCCGTGTGGTGTTTTAGTCGCTAGCCACGCCAAGGTCATTGGTGGCAAATATTTAGAATGTAAAGCAAAATACAGTGTCGCTTTAAAGAAAAGCATCTGCCAAATGCATTAATGTAAAGTAAAATTGTTTAATTGTCGCAGGGATGAGGACATGCAAAGTCTCGCCAGCTTGATGAGCGTGAAACCAACAGATATCGGAAACCTAGACGACTTTAATGAAAGTGATGAAGAAGATGATAAAAGATCCAGTACTGGGGTCAATTTAAATACCGCAGTTTCAGGTATTCATAAGAAACAACATATGTGTTCACACAGTACTTAAATAGGATTCCAAAGTCTTGCAGCTTCACATATAAAACTCATACCCTAAACCTAATCCATGCATTCATATTCATGATTTTAGTCTTTTCTCCATTTCCTTAAATCTCTTTTGTCAACTCTTTTTTAAAGACCTTGCATGAATCCCTGCTAATTTATATTTTTCTTTGACCATAGTAACCCTTAACTGCATACTTCCTCACATGCTAGAACTTCCCCTTCTCTGTTTCACACTGTTAGCATCACACCCTCTTCATCGATCAACACGATCCCAAGAAAAGAGATCTGCATCCTTTAAGGGCCCTGCTACAATAGGTACTTATATTTATATATGCTTTTCCATATACTCCCTTTTCCTTCTTAACATTGTGTCATTCGGGAATAATTTTGACATTCTAATCCATAATTGTGTTACCGAATTTACAATAAATATGAATGAAATAAAAAGTCATATTTTATCAGGTAATTGTATTATATATGGAATACAATATTTTTACGTGGTAAGTTGAATATGATCACATCTATCGTTCATTGCTTTGCTGCAATATTCATTTAGAATTTAATTCAATAAATTTTTTCAAACTTTTTATTGTTATTATTTGCTTAACATCATGTCATTTTCAGCTAATTGTTTCTCATTCATATGTGGAAAATAAGCACATAAAATGACATGAGAAGCAAATAATAATTTTTTATGTTTAATTCCCACTTTGCTTCTATTGCCATTCACAACACATTCTTCCCTGGTTTTTTTTCTCCCTCTCCTTTTTTCAATACATTTCTCTCCCTAATTTCTGCTTCTCATTAATTCACTTTCTCTTTTTTTTATGCTCTCCTTTTCTTTCCTTACCTCATATTCATCTTCAGTCAGTGGTAAGGAGAGGATTGCTGCTAGTATCCTCTCAAAACCAGTGCCCAGCCCTTCCATCCCGCGCACTGAGCCATCACCCGCCCGCTCCAGACCGCCACGTCCACCGCCACCTGAATCCCACACAGACCATAATACAACCTCTTTGCACCCTCCAGCTCTCCCCAAAATCTTCCAGCCCTCCCCTGGTTCAGGTACCTCAGATAGATATTTTTTAAGCCACTGGTGGTCCCCAAGTTGCTGTACGGTGGATGTTAACTACTTATTTCAGAAAAGTCTATGTATTTCTGAAGAAAGCATGAACCTCTGTATTACACCAGTGTCCGGTTTCTCTCTCTTTCATGTCCGTGTTGTGTTCAGCCCCTGTGTGTTTTGCAAGAAGACTCTCGGGTTCCGAAGGTCCCTTGGAGGCTCCCATGACATCTGACAATCCTCTGCTCAAATTCCCTCTGGCTTCTCCTTCTGATCCCTTCCTTTCTCATCCTTTCTCACCTACCACTGTGGTGCCTAAAGGTCTGTTTAGTTTACTCTTTGTTAATTTTTTCATTTTTATATGTAGATTTTTAAACCTTTTAACATGTTTTTTGCAGAAATCAAATATAAGTCCTTCAGTCACTCTCGTGTTCTCACTTTTCATGCATTTCTGGCTAATCTTCTTCTTTCACATGATCTGCATCATCTTGTACTTCTGTCTTAGACTCTCCTTGCAGCCATGTATTTAAGCCTAAGATTGTCCATGGGGCCCGACCCGTGTCCCCCACTCCTGTTGACATCCTCAAACACACGTCTTTCCCCTATCCTACTGGCACAGTGCCAGGTATTGGAAAGATTGTTTGATCAATTAGTAGATTCACTTGAAGGGAAGCATTTACTTACAGCTATTTTATGTACAGTGTTGTCGCAAATAGGTTTTTTACATCTGAAAAATAGGGTTGTCTAATATTTGAGCACTTGACTTTGACGTTTCATTTGGACTACGCTGCTATCTGCTTTTCTTCTTGCTTCAATTACATGTGTTTGTATTTTTTATTTCTCTTTCAGTATCTGCCCAGTTAAATGAACCGAAAATGGCTGCTTCAGCTGCTCCATTCTGTGCTGCTCTTGAACCTTTGTCCACTGTTCCTTTGCTAAGCAAACCAGATCTTGAAGCTCTTTGCGAGACCTCCAGCCCTTCCAAATCCCTCCACAAGTCATCTTCATCTACTTCTGCCCTCCTCTCTTACCCCACCAGTAAACCCCTACCTGTTTCTTCTACCTCAGGGATTCTGTCATCTTCTACTCCTTCTGTAGCTCTGTCAGCCTCAGATTCCCTCACAGCTTCTCCCTGCTGTTCACCTCCGCCTGCTGCACCCCTGCCAGGTACAGAACAGCTTCCTCTCTGTAAAAAAAGGCAATTATTTAAAGGGACACTTTAAGGTAGAAATATATATTTATTGGTGGCCCAAATGTGGACAGAATGTGACCTCTTAACCAGTTTCTTCAATTTTGACTTGTGTTCTGTTGGATTTTTTACAGAGATACCCAGGGAGCTCAATACACTTACAGAGGAGGATCAAACCAATCCATTTCTTCAGGGTAAGTATGTCTAACCATATTTTGTAGTTAATGATGTAAATGACCCAAAAGTTTTGTAATTAATTTCTCATCATGGCTTGAGAATAATTAATTTTAAGAATTAATCAGATTGATGTTTTCATATGTTCCATAGATTTAATCACTGACGCATTGAAGAACCCTGAGCTCAGCATGGAGCAGCATCGTTCTCCTCGAACCGTCTGCAGCATAAGCATAGCAAATCAACATCCTTCTTCCTCTCTTTATACTGAAATCAGCACTAAAGAAAATGAGCCCAGAGATGTGGTGGCGGAGCCAGCCGATGTTGTCAGAAGGTGAGCTCAGTAGACCAAATTTGACTATTTGGAAGCCTTTAGAGATATTTCCATATTGATTCATACCGACACAAGTTCACAGTTTTTGTTATAGCGGTTGCATGGATCTGGTCTGAGTTATTGAGTGTGCTCTATAGTGCTGGCTGTGTCACATTGTAAGCAGTTTTACAATTATAATTTGCATATCCAAATGTTTAAGAAACACACAGTTCCTGACAGATTCATTACAACAATAGGGAGAGGACGCATGACCTTTCAGTGGTTATTAAAAACAACAGCAGTCATCAGTTTGCATATTTCGATGTTTAATCCCGCCTTTGCTTTCCCTCACCATCGCAACCCTGCATCTATGTTTGTCCCGCCATTAAAACGCTGTGATGCGAAAAGTAAAGAAAGAATGCCTCTAACCCTTCCAAATGCCATCAGAGTGGAAATGCCCATATTTTCCTCCTTTGACACCAACTGTCTTTGTCCTCCAGTCTTGAGCCTGTTGGCAAGCCATCTATTGAAGCACAGCCTTTGGAAGCATCCAGATCTGAGGAACTGGACATTGGGAGTGTCCCACCTCCACACCCATTCTCTACTCCACCACTATCTCCATTGCCTTTTAAATCGACTTACACCAAAGACGATCAGGAA
Source organism: Triplophysa yarkandensis (assembly GCA_033220385.1). Classification (NCBI taxonomy): domain Eukaryota; kingdom Metazoa; phylum Chordata; class Actinopteri; order Cypriniformes; family Nemacheilidae; genus Triplophysa; species Triplophysa yarkandensis. The sequence goes on from CM065673.1 coordinate 9,747,167, forward strand.
GAAAATCTGCCAGTTTTTATTGCAGAAAAACCACCTTTGGCTGAGGAAGAGCCTGATTTTCATGGGGAGGATATTGATACAGTGTTCTTAATATTTCAACCCTCTAGAGATAAAGTAGAGGAAATTCACCTATCTAAAGCAGAACTTGATAGTGAACTACCAATTCAGACTACCCTGGTTCAGACCTCATCAATGACTGATATTAACAAAGAAAAAGCACAAATAGATTCAGCAGCAGGAGTCGGATTGAAAGAAGAAGCGGCAGAACATAATTTGAAGGATGAACAAATTTGCGCATACCTCAATAAGTCGGATGAGGACAAAATTGTGAAACACATTGCATACACTATGGTTACTCAAACAGACAACAATGTAACCACATTTTTATCAAGCACAACACCTCTCGAGGAACAATCTGAAGGTGGGAAATGTTCTCCAAGAGAAATAATTGCAATGTGTGTGGAAGAAAACGCTGCATCAAATGAAAAATGCACAGAAAATCAGTCCCAAAATGATAATCTGGATAAGATTCTAGCCATTGAGGAAAAGTGAGTATGCAGCAGCCTTTAAAATACCAGACTGCTAAACTTTAACTGTCCTTTTTCTGTCACTCTCTTTCATTTTCCGGTCTCAATAATCCATATCTTTTACTCAAAAAAGTTGATTTAAAATAGTTGCACACATCAAAGCTTGGTTTTATGGTTCAGAAACATAAACACCAACTTTTTTATGTTAAATTCACATTATTAGCAGTATCCACATCCTTCTTTAAAACTGTATCTATGATTTTTATTAAATGTGTAGATAGTTAGAGTAAGGGGTATTTTCAAGACCATGGAAATGTCAAGGCAATTCAATATAATTTTTGTAAATTTGACTACTAACATTCTTCCAAACGTTATTTTTTGTCTTTAGCAGAGGAAAGAAAGTCATACAGGTTTGGAATCAAATGTGTGTGAAAAATTACTTTAACGGAAACAAAATTAAGCTAATTCAATAAATATGACAGCATCAAGACATTTAATTATGCAAAATAATATCTTCTTTCCTATTCCACTCTTACTAATTGCTTTCTTTCTTACTCTTCTTCTCCTGCTTTTCTCTCAGTGACACTGAAATGGATTTTACTCAGGATGTCCCTCCAGCATCTGAAGAACCCATCATCAATAAGCTCAAGGACACTGCACCCATAATATTAGAACTCTCCAACCAAATTCCTTCTGTTCTTCCACCAAAGATGGAGATCAATAATAGTACCTCAGAACAAACTACATCAGTTAATGAACCTGCCAAAGCCGAGACGTTGGTAGAGGAGTTGGACATTACAGCATCAGCACAGAAGGATGCAGAGACCTTCTCACCTGTCCAAGGAGAGGTTCCCATCTGGAGTGTCCTGGAAGACAAAGTAAAAGATTTGGAGAATCAAGCAAAAGATGAGGAAATACAAAATACTGAGCACAAAACACCACATGAGAGACAAACTGAAGAAAATGTAACTGATGTGACCTCAACAAAAAATTTTGATTCAGGGTAAGTGTTGTGTGGGAAAGAGAAATTGGCAGATGAATACATAAGTAAACCTCTAATGTCAACCCACAGCAAATGTTTAAATGTTATTGTGTTCAGTGGGTTTTTAAATAGTCTGTTATTTTAATCAGTGGTAGGAAAATTTTGTTTTAGTGTTTATATGCTGTATATATTTTTCACTAAAATACTTTTCGAATCTAAAGTGCTGAATAAGTAGTTAAGTAAGATAATAAGTAGTTAACTAAGTAAGTAAGTGTACTTTCATCAACTATGCAATGCAATATATACATGTATTAAAGTAGTAAAATAGTTTACTAGTTTACTAGTTGAAAACTAAGTGTTTATCATTTAAACTTAAAAAGTACACTTAACAGTACATACATAATACATGAGGTACTTTAATTTTAAAAAGTATTAAAATACTTCAAGGCTACCACAGTACTACACTAAAAATGTTTTTTATTATGTACATCGGTACCAAATGATTAATGTTAAAACAACTTTATTAAATCATGTTGAACTAATGTCCAAAAAAAAATTGTGTAATTCCAACAACACATTTTTTTCCAGTGTAGAACAATGATGTTAATAGACTTAATAACTAAAGTGTAATAAAAATATACTTGAACTTTACTTAGGTGTAATTAATAAAATAAACATATACCCATTTTTGTAAGGGGTGATTTAACACTTTGTATGCAAGGTTGAACTCATTTCAATTGTAATGGCATATTAGAGTTCATGACTGCATGATCGATCAATGCTAATACAAGGTAGGTAAAACCTGCAAAAAACATTTTAACAACCCCTTCCTTGCCCCGTAGTGAAATCAATGAAGCTAACCATGTCGAAGACGCTGAGTTAAAACAACCAGATCTAATTTTTGAAGAACCCCAGCCAAATCCTTGCACTGCACTTAAACAACAACCAGCTGAAACCGTTGAGGAGGAGAAACTAGAGGCTAAAGTCAGTGTACCAGTCCGGGTACGACCTCCACTACCAGAGATCTTACCTGCTTTTACTCTTAACGTTAAGGACAACAGGACGTCACTTCATCTGGAGGCTCTTACTCCATTGACGTCAAACCTGCCTCTGGATGATGAGTCCCACGTTCAGGATTCAAAGACACAGGGTGCATTTGAAGCAGAGAGTCTCTTATGGGCCACTTTCGAGGAGAAGACAAAATGTAGGGAAGATGAAGTTGATAGCACTGCCAAGACAATGCCAGAGAATAGCATCTTGGATGGCGGGTAAGTGGATGAGGTTTTTTAACCTCATTGCATGAAGTATCATATGGAGTGCGGATTACATGGACTTGCATGGGTTTGTCCATATTAATGCCTTTTTTATACTACGGTAAAACTTTACATATATACGTACAGTAATTGGATAAAAACTTAAAAAGTGGATAGGAGGCATGAAAAATTATTGTTATTGCTTATACTTTTTGGTGTATGGCAGCCAAATTGAGCTGGAAGCATTCGAAACCATGCAAGAGGAACCAGAAGATTATTTTGACGCATCCCTTTCATTCCACAAAAAAGACAACACAGACATTCAACCTGAGATTTTAATCCACACAATTGAAGAAGAGAAGATCACTGAGATTGACAAATTAAATGAGGATGTGGAGACTGACAAAGAGATGGTTTGGACCACTCAGGATGAATCAAAAGCAGAAGATACTGGTCTGGATATTGAAGAGGACGGTTTAAGGAAAGATACTGAACTGGGACTTGAGATTGACGAGGGAACAGACAGTAACATAGAGGAACGTGTCTTTGAACAGGCAGAGGGTTCTGTTGGCATCATGAAGGGGATTTTCGGTGTTGTGTACAAAGGGTAAGTGTAGGATAAAACGCGGACAGGATATGACAGGTTGGTGGTAGTTGTTGTGCATTTACAAAGGAGCTTCTGCATCCATTTTTATTCATGATTATTGTTATAATACAAATAAAAAGCATGGGTTAGCACTGCTTGCTTTATCGCTGGTGAATTACATTATTTATTCCTGATGGTGTTGAGTAATTATGTCATTCAAATGTCCTCATCCTGTAGTTATGAGACTGTGGTGTCTATACTTCAGCCACCAAGTTCAGAAGAAACAGATGTTCAAGATAAAGCCCTTGAGGATGAAAAAGTGCTTGAAATTCTTCCACCCGAGCCATTTTGTGATACAACAGTTGAGCATCCATCTGAAGATGAGTCGCAGGAACATGTTATTAAACATATAGTACAGATTCAGGACATCAGTAAGCCTTCGAATATGAGCCTTGTTGAGTGTTTAAAGCTTGCGGCCAGGGAATCTCAAAGCAGAGAATTTATTGATTTTAAGAAGGAGGACGAAGGAAGCAAGAATCAATTTCATATTCTGACACCGTTAGAAGACGACAAATGTTGGAAGGAGGACTTGAAGAATGAAGAATTGAAACCAATGGTATCACAGGTGGAGGAAGTTTCAGGTAAACCCATAACTACACAAGACGATGTAACTCTGAAAGAAGATGTAGAAGTAGATCCTGTAATGAAAGAAGTGGAATTTAAGGAAATAGAGGAAAGACCAGACAAAAACAAGCACGAAGAACGTCTGCCCAGTAAAACTTTCAGAGACAAGAGGAATTCTGGCAAGACAAAAGCAGCAGATTTAATGCCTTTGGCACTGGATGAGGCTTCACAAGGGGAGCTGGAATTTGAAGTAGGTCAGGAAGACTTAGGGACAGTGTGGCTTGCAGAGCTGTATATGGATGGAGGGTAAGTGCATGGGACGACCCCTCCGCCTGCAGTGCCTTTGATTTGAATGATTATAAATAAATGAAGAGCTTGATTTTGGCATATAAACTTTTAGGGGTTATGGTGTTTTTTTGGAAAGGTTAATGCTTGTGACTTGTGTTTGATGCAGATGCATTTTTGCTTAAGGGATGGTGCCTTCCTTTTTGTTCCAAATCTGTTTAAATGTCTTTGTTATGATGAAAACAGAAAGATATTTGGATAAATGTTTGTACCCAAACCATTCTTGGAAACCATTGAAGACAATAGTATGAAAAATTACAATGGTAGTCTAAAGTACCCCAAAACTTTCTGCTGTCTTACATTCCTCAAAATATATAAAGCAATTTCCTGTTATAGTAGTCAGGGGAGTCCAACGACTGTTTGGGAAAATTTCCAAATATTTATCTCTGTGTTCATCAAAATAAAGAAATCTATACAGGGTTGGAATAACTCAAAGGTGAGTTAACGATTAAAGCATTTGTACTTTTGGGTGAACTGTCCCTTTAAGCAGGGCATTATGATGGTGTTCATGTGAATGCATAACGGAATTAATTTCATGATGTGTAGCCAATAGAAGTGTGAGATTCGGGATATTGCATGAAACGTGGAAATTTCTGGATTTTGTATTATCGCTGAGTTTGTGTTTTCTCGCAGTAAGGTACTCCCTATGGCTTTGAAAATGCATTAAACAGCACACTTGCAGGTTGTGTATTGTGGCAGTTCAGCTGAGAGTTTGCAAAAAGAAACATCATTATAAAATATAGCATGGACCCCATTGTCTGACTCTGCTGCTCGCTCAGTTTTTTACAACTTAATTGCATTTTTACAGAAAACTTTTGCACACTGACGTGGTACAAGGTGCATCATTTTGATATCATTTTCTGGTGTCTTATTTCTCACAGAGTGCAAGAACCCGAAATATCTCCAAAATCCCAAACAAGAGAATTCACGGCCATACAAACACAGCAACCACCTCAGACTGCCTTGCCAATGGAATCCGTAAAGTCTATAGCACAAGACATCACATCCATGCAAACTGTTCTTAAAAGCCCAAGCTATAATGGCCCGCCCTGTATAGACGAAAGTAGGCAGTCACCCCCCATGTCTTTGCAGGAAGTAGGCCCTGATGACATAAATCAAGATAGTGTTTCCACAGCTGCTAAGAGGCATGTGGTTGCTTTACAATTCAACGAAAAGGAAACCACTTCTTCACATTTACCAACACTTACAGCAGCTGTGAAAACGGATGAGATATGCAAGGACGTCACAGAAGAGACTGAAGAGAGTAACATGGCGCCATTAGAGCTCACTGTTGGAGACAGCACAGGTATCGACAGCACTTCAATAATTGCCACGCAAAAAGAGAGTTCACCTGTCAAAGCAACGGCTACTTTAGAGAGCCTTCTTGCAACAGCTACAGAGACATCAGAAGATATAGATGAGAATGTTGATGTCTCTCCAAGCAGCTCAGTGGTTCCATGGCCTCTCCCTTCTCCTAAATTTGAAAGACACCATGAAAGTGCAAAAGCCACGGAGGTCGTAAAAGAGACTGCTTGTCTAAAGGATGGCGACCCCTGTGAGGAGAGCGTTCTGTTAGCAAAGATTCGGGAAATGGCAGAAGAGGACACACCAGCTCCCGCTCCACGCACTAAAAAACGCTTGATACCTTGCAAGTCGGATTTTGACCTTCCTCTCACATCTCCTATGCAGCTCAGGAGCAGCATAAAGGCTAAAGAGGACTCAAATGTAGATCAGGACATCTCTAGAAAAACAGAGAACTCTGGAGATGAGGAGATATCTTTGGAGCAGATTAGTAGTACATGCAATGAGAATGCAGATACCAACCTGTCTCATCCTCCAGATGTTGGGTCAGATGATGGACAAAAAGATCCATGTGATAAAGATGCTGGTTTAAATGAAGATGCTCAATCAATCGAGAAAAAACAAAGTGAACAATCGGAATGTTTGGTGGCTGTAAAACAGTGCCAGGATTCAGCAGTTGTTCTGAGTTCTGAGAATTTGTTGTCGGACACAATGGCTGAACATGAGAAAAAGGAAGAAATGGCAGAATTGAGTGTTGATAAAAGTGGAGAAACTCAAATTAAACAGAAGAGTCCGTCTACAATGCATAATAAATTGTAAGTTTGAGTGGCATTTAAACACTGTAACTTAACCTATTTGAAGCGCATGGTATTGTTGAAATCTTCATTAAAATGATTCTCAGAAACTATCCGTCAAAATGGGTTAAATACTTTACTAAAATGTTTCCAATAATCCTACAAATCTTTAAACATTTAGATTATCATAAATTAATCACGTAATAATTTTATTAGACTAAAATATAATTGTGCTGACATGTAATTTTTTATATTCTTTAAGGGTTGTTGATGATTTACATACAACATTAATAAAACTGTGAGAAGTTAAAATTCTTATTCTTATTGAAGCTTTTATTTGCTACATTATTCCAACAGATATATTTGTGCTACTTAATAGTGTTGATGAATTTACCCAGTGGAAAAATATTATACATAGTGTTTATAAATAATTGCATGTCTTTACATTTATCTAAAGAAGATTTATCTTTATATTACATTTATCTAAAGAAGGGTCTGGTGGAGGAAAACATTAAAAATCTTTAAAATGTATTTATATTATAATGTTATGAAAATTTCTTTTAACAGGTCTGACTCGCCTCAGGAACAGAAATCCCACATAGCAACCCCAGATGCTATAAGTGAGACTCCATCCAAGAGGCCAGGCAATGTGCATGTGAACGGCCAGACCGCGGTAGATCCATCCAAAGAATGTGTTCCTCCAATACGCATCAAAAAGAAGATTCCAGCTCCGGTAGACCTTACAGGGTTAAAGACATTTGATGGAGACGGTTCAGCGGGACCTGCTTGGGAAGTGAGTTTGTCTTTTGTATTTGACATGAATTACAGAATGTATTTTAGCAAGCTTAAACCTGTATGTTTCTCTTTTGAACAGTTTGCCAATCCACTGCCCAGTCCTGGTCTGGTGACCTCTAGTCTGTCCTTGTTGGAATGGTGTCAGGAAATCACTAAGAACTACAAAGGAACAAAAATTACAAACTTCAGCACCTCCTGGCGTAACGGCATGGCATTCTGTGCCATCTTGCATCATTTCCATCCTGAATTAATGTGAGATTTTCTGGTCATATTCTATGCAATGTAATGTAAACTAATTCCGTCTGACAAGCTGTTGTTCTTTTTAACATAATTATGTTAAAAATGAACAAGACACTGCCAAAATGGTGCATATATTTTCTTTAATCTTAACCAAATTTGTTGTTTATCCAGTGACTTTGATGCATTAGAGCCTCACAACATAAAGCAAAACAACAAAAGAGTAAGTTTGAATAAGATGTCTTTAGTTATTATTTATTATAAAACTATAAATATACTTCATGCCTACATCCTTCACATTCTTTAGGCTTTCGATGGTTTTGCATCATTGGGAATCTCTCGTCTCTTGGAGCCTTCGGACATGGTGCTCCTCTCGGTGCCAGATCGTTTAATCGTAATGACGTACCTGTGTCAAATCCGTGCACACTTCACTGGGCAGGAACTGAGCGTGCTGCAGATCGAACAGAATAACAGCCAGTCCAGCTATGCGGTGGCCGAATCTGGTCATGGTGCAGATGTGCACGCAGCAGCCAAATTCTGTGCGGAGAGGCTGCAGGCTGGAGCTCTGACAGGGGAGAGTAACAACAGGGATGAAACAGACAGTATGGCAAAGCCTAATGGAAGTCTCATTCCTCCACCTCGGACTAAGCGTTCAGGAAGGATAGATGAAGATGGTAAAGAGATAACAAGAGCTACGGATGAAGGTGCCCAGACTCCAGTGGCCCCTCCTCGGTCAAACTCAGCAGCTTCTAAATCAGGCCTGGCGCACCTTAGAGATGCAGATCTGGTCAAGAAACGACGCTCACGGCTGAGGAGCGAATCTATAGATGAGTGTGATTCAAAAGAGGTAGGGATGCTAAAATCTATTAAGGGAATTTTGATATTTCTTGCTTGGAAGTAGTTTTCTTTTTTCTGCGCGAGGCATTTGATCTTCATGAAGTTAAAGATTTTTTGGGGTAAAGAAAAGAGAAAAATTATGTTTCTGGGACACCGTTTACTACTATAGTAAAAAACATTAAAAGTCAAAGGTGTCCCAGCACTGGGACTTAATTTCCGGAATTATTCAAAATATCTCATTTAGTGTATAACAGAACAAAACATTTATACACAAATTCTACTTTTCTAGTCAGTGGTCCCTTGAAAATGTCAATTGCTAATGTTTAACCAAACAACTTTATTTGCTTTAAACCAAACAAATAAACATATACAGGTTAAGAAGTTTCCATAATGTCATTTTTTACCTACAGACAAGTAAAGGCGATCCAACAGGTGACGAAACAAATGACTCTGCCAAAGAAAGTTATGGTAAATCAAATTTGTTCTTATTGTATTGAACAACATTCTTTATGTATTTTGAAAACATATTTTTGTCTTTTCTTTATTTAATGTGCAGAACCTCACGAAACAACCCAGGAAGGTATACCAGTAGAGAAAGAGACATGGGTCAGTATGACTACAGTACATGACAGGTTAAAAATTACGAAAGTAGTAGATAATTTAGGTCCATTATTTAACCAATAGGAAGTGTCTGAGTCTGCAATATTCAAGTGGAAATGTCTGTTGTCACATCATATTTTTAAAATCCTGATGCATGAACTTTATCATCCCATGATTAGTTCTCTCATCATTAAATCAAGCCTATCCTTTTTTTCTCTCCTCCTGTTGTCTTCTCTGTGTGTTATTGTTTGTCTATTCCTCTCTCTCTTTGTCTTTAAAAATTCAACTCGTTTCTCATCATCTACATCACATCTCCACCTTCTGTTTCTCTTGCTCTCTTGTCTGGTTTTATGTACGTCTTCCTGTGATAATTCCTGGCTAGCGCCTGCAGGACACCAACCAGTATGTGATAAGTGAACTTCAGGCCCTGGAAACAGAACAGAAGCACATAGACAGTCGAGCCGCCATCGTGGAGAAAAGGCTCAGGAGACTTATGGAGACGGGTAAGACGAGAGGGGAGTTTCGACATTTCAAGCATCAGTACAGAATCATAAATTATGAGCGAACTGAATTCACCACATTATATGAAACAGGATGTGATAAGGATGAAGAAGAAAAGCTGATACAGGAGTGGTTTACTCTGGTCAACAAGAAGAATGCTTTGATCAGAAGACAAGACCATCTGGAGCTGCTGTATGTCTCTGGTTGTATTTACATCTCATGAAGGCGTTTAAGAGATGTTCAATAAGAAGGTTTTATATTCTCTGTGCAGGCAAGAAGAACAAGATTTAGAAAGAAGATTTGAACTGCTGAACCGTGAGCTCAGAGCCATGATGGCTATCGAAGGTGAGTTATCAAAGTTGGTCCATTTCTGTCAGTCACTTTCTTAGTTGTTATTCATCCATCACGTGTTATCCATCAGATTGGCAGAAGACACAGGCCCAGCAGCACAGAGAACAGTTACTGCTGCAAGAGCTGGTTTCTCTGGTCAACAAGCGTGACGAGCTGGTCAGAGATATGGATGCCAAAGAGAGAGGGTGAGAAAATGACCAGCCAAATAAAACCTTTTACAATGTGTTATTTGACACGCACAAACACTTTTCTATGTGCAGGGCTCTGGAGGAGGACGAGAGACTGGAACGAGGCCTCGAAGCAAGAAGAAGAAAATTCAGCAATAAGGAAAAGTGTGTTCTTCAATAGAAACTGGCTTTCTGATTCACATAGTGAACACAGAAGAAATCTTAAAATACTCCGGGACATGAGCGTGCCTTCTTTAAACTTTCAAAGACTATTTGCATGAGAAAGGACTACGAAAGAAAAGACGTGAGATGTGACAAAACATTCTCAGTGGTCTTGCCGACGGAATGTTCAATCAATATAGACAATAAAGTTATTTTGTGGTTGTGTAAACATTGATTTAAAAGTTTTCCATTTATGACGATTATTGGTAAGAAGTTTGGTTGTATAAGCAATATTACTTGAAATCTGAAAAGATGTCTTGCCTTATGTTTTACTCGCCAATATAATCCTCGCCACCTGAACGGTTGTAGGCAGGTTTGTTGCACATAGGAATAGAGAAAGGACATAGAAGAAATCCTGCACATGTCATGCATTGTTTTGCTGGAATTACAAAATATTTTGCTTGATGTTTTTCTTTCTCTTCATGTTCTACTGAAAAATGTCTGTCTATCCGTTCCCTTTATTTTGCCTGAGGTGGAACACTTCAAATAATAGAGTTATTGAAAAGACAAAGTTCATGCCAAAGTTTTTAGTCTATTCATTATTTATTTGTCATTGTTCCCTAGTTAAAGGTTTATGTTGGTCTTTGTAGTGTAACACCGGCAAATTGTATTCTCTGATGTGGTTTATCGGACAATATCGGTCAAGATGTTGTGTCTCGTTCTCCAAGCGAATGTATTCGGATTGCATTGCAGTGCCTTTATTAAGGGTTTAACACCTTGTGGGCTTTTTATATAACAAAGCCGTTCGTTTTAAATCTTAAAACTAACAAGAAAATTATTTATGGGTTTTATAGATACACAAAGTATTTTGTCTCTGCGTAATCCTTTTGATATTTAAAGTGTTATTCATTCCTGTTTTAAGATGTGGGATGCAATAAAGTTTGAGAGGTCTCTATACATAAATCGTCTTATTTGCATGCATTTTTTTGTGTTTAACGTCATTTCAAACTATGCATTTACATTGTGCTATCATTCACCACTTATTTTAAACCTCTACGACTGTGTCTACTTACAAAACACAAAAGAAGATATTTCTAAGAATGTTGGCCACTAAGAAAAGATTATCTCAAGGCCCTGTTCTGCTCTTACAGCATTTCAGCAAGGGCATAATTGATTGATGACCAAATTGTGGGTTGCCATATCCCAGAGAAATCCCCATCATCACACTAATGCACGGATCCCAACACTAGGGGGCGATAAGACACCGATCTGTGGCAACCCATTATCCGTCACTGCCGCACCTGCGCGGCTGTAAAAACCAGAAAGACGAAAGCCAGACGGACTTCATTGTACGACACATCTCTAAAGCCATCAAGGTTGACCTTTAAACCCAGTGAACCCCCAGAAGTCCTCATTCATTGTCCTCTTCGAGACTATAAATAATCGGTGAGAATTTGCGATCAGCCGGTGAGAAATAAGCGACCTCGATCGCTTGAACCAGCTGTACAAACAATAACAATCTCTCTGCTGTCACATCATGAACCCTGAATAGTAAGTGTTGTAGGGATCTGTCTTTTAACAATCTTGAGCTTACTTCACATGCATTCGTGTATGAATAATATGAGTGGGTTTATTACATCTGTGGTCATTGTGATTGCTGTCTTTGTTGGGTTGGAGATCAGGTGCCTATGAGACTGACAGTGAGAGTTAAAGTACAATTTGTTCTTTTTTACAGTGACTATTTATTCAAACTTCTTTTGATTGGAGATTCTGGAGTTGGGAAATCCTGCATCCTCCTAAGATTTGCAGTAAGTGCACTGATGTTATAGTGTTAAATTATCAAACACTTGTTACAAATCATGTGCACTGATGTTATAGTGTTAAAATATCAAACACTTGTTACAGATCATGTGCACTGATGTTATAGTGTTAAAATATCAAACACTTGTTACAGATCATGTGCACTGATGTTATAGTGTTAAATTATCAAACACTTGTTACAAATCATGTGCACTGATGTTATAGTGTTAAATTATCAAACACTTGTTACAAATCATGTGCACTGATGTTATAGTGTTAAAATATCAAACACTTGTTACAAATCATGTGCACTGATGTTATAGTGTAAAATATCAAACACTTGTTACAAATCATGTGCACTGATGTTATAGTGTTAAAATATCAAACACTTGTTACAGATCATGTGCACTGATGTTATAGTGTAAAAATATCAAACACTTGTTACAGATCATGTGCACTGATGTTATAGTGTTAAATTATCAAACACTTGTTACAAATCATGTGCACTGATGTTATAGTGTAAAAATATCAAACACTTGTTACAAATCATGTGCACTGATGTTATAGTGTAAAATTATCAAACACTTGTTACAAATCATGTGCACTGATGTTATAGTGTTAAAATATCAAACACTTGTTACAAATCATGTGCACTGATGTTATAGTGTAAAATTATCAAACACTTGTTACAAATCATGTGCACTGATGTTATAGTGTTAAATTATCAAACACTTGTTACAAATCATGTGCACTGATGTTATAGTGTTAAAATATCAAACACTTGTTACAAATCATGTGCAATGATGTTATAGTGTAAAAATATCAAACACTTGTTACAAATCATGTGCACTGATGTTATAGTGTTAAAATATCAAACACTTGTTACAAATCATGTGACATGTGCACTGATGTTATAGTGTTAAAATATCAAACACTTGTTACAAATCATGTGCACTGATGTTATAGTGTAAAAATATCAAACACTTGTTACAAATCATGTGCACTGATGTTATACTGTTAAAATATCAAACACTTGTTACAAATCATGTGCACTGATGTTATAGTGTAAAAATATCAAACACTTGTTACAAATCATGTGCACTGATGTTATAGTGTAAAAATATCAAACACTTGTTACAAATCATGTGCACTGATCTTATAGTGTTAAATTATCAAACACTTGTTACAAATCATGTGCACTGATGTTATAGTGTAAAAATATCAAACACTTGTTACAAATCATGTGCAATGATCTTATAGTGTTAAATTATCAAACACTTGTTACAAATCATGTGCACTGATCTTATAGTGTTAAATTATCAAACACTTGTTACAAATCATGTGCACTGATGTTATAGTGTAAAAATATCAAACACTTGTTACAAATCATGTGCACTGATCTTATAGTGTTAAATTATCAAACACTTGTTACAAATCATGTGCACTGATGTTATAGTGTTAAATTATCAAACACTTGTTACAAATCATGTGCACTGCTGTTATAGTGTTAAAATATCAAACACTTGTTACAAATCATGTGCAATGATGTTATAGTGTCAAAATATCAAACACTTGTTACAAATCATGTGCAGTGATGTTATAGTGTAAAATATCGAACACTTGTTACAGATCATGTGCACTGATGTTATAGTGTTAAATTATCAAACACTTGTTACAAATCATGTGCAATGATGTTATAGTGTAAAAATATCAAACACTTGTTACAAATCATGTGCAATGATCTTATAGTGTTAAAATATCAAACACTTGTTACAAATCATGTGCACTGATGTTATAGTGTTAAATTATCAACACTTGTTACAAATCATGTGCACTGATGTTATAGTGTTAAATTATCAACACTTGTTACAAATCATGTTCAATGATGTTATAGTGTTAAATTATCAAACACTTGTTACAAATCATGTGACATGTGCACTGATGTTATAGTGTAAAAATATCAAACACTTGTTACAAATCATGTGACATGTGCACTGATGTTATAGTGTAAAAATATCAAACACTTGTTACAAATCATGTGACATGTGCACTGATGTTATAGTGTAAAAATATCAAACACTTGTTACAAATCATGTGCACTGATGTTATAGTGTAAAATTATTAAACACTTGTTACAAATCATGTGCACTGATGTTATAGTGTAAAAATATCAAACACTTGTTACAAATCTTGTGACATGTGCACTGATGTTATAGTGTAAAAATATCAAACACTTGTTACAAATCATGTGCACTGATGTTATAGTGTAAAAATATTAAACACTTGTTACAAATCATGTGCACTGATGTTATACTGTTAAAATATCAAACACTTGTTACAAATCATGTGACATGTGCACTGATGTTATAGTGTTAAAATTTCAAACACTTGTTACAAGTCATGTGACATGTGCACTGATGTTATAGTGTAAAAATATCAAATACTTGTTACAAATCATGTGCGCTGATGTTATAGTGTAAAAATATCAAACACTTGTTACAAATCATGTGACAAGGGCATTGATTTTTATCATTCATGATTTCAGGACGATACCTACACTGAGAGCTTCATCAGCACCATCGGGGTGGATTTCAAGATCCGAACAATTGAGTTGGATGGAAAAACTATTAAACTCCAAATCGTACGTATGAGACTTTATGCGTGACGGTAGTTTTCTCCGAAATCATTCACTCACCTCTTGACCAGGGAGGGGTCTCCAACCTTTTTTCATCTAGGGCCACCTAAGGTGATGAAATCATCCCGAGGGCTACTTGTTGGATATTATGCCAAAATCAATAATCTTTGGTACCCTAAAATGTTCACAAATTGTATTTAAATAAAAAAGAACAATTTCAGTTCGGCTGGTCACATTATCCACAGGTTCTTAACCTTTTTTAAATTCAATCGCATAAGCAGAATAACTACTTTAACGTTTTCATTTAGTTAAAGTATAAGATGCCTTTATAATTCCGTGCCCAATATAACTGGGGAAGATTCATGTGCAGTTCTTATTGTTGAGCCCTGTGCATGACAGGCAATAAAGGTAAACAAGATCATGTGTTATTGATATTATACAAAATGTCTTATTTTGCCTTCTAATTAAGAAAGTCACAAAGGTCTGAAATAACTAAAGGATGAGTAAATGATGACAGAAATCACTGATTATATTTTTCCGCGTCCACAGTGGGACACAGCTGGGCAGGAGAGATTCCGCACTATTACGTCTAGTTACTACAGGGGAGCTCACGGGATCATTGTTGTCTATGATGTGACGGACCAGGTTTGTAATAACTTTTTATTTAATTACCATTATTTTAAAACAGCACAAGTGTAAATTGTAATATACTTGCTGCTTTTGAAAGACATATGTAAAACATGAACATTTTACTCTCCCGTGTTTAAGGAATCCTACAACAACGTGAAACAGTGGCTAAAGGAAATCGATCGCTATGCAAGTGAGAATGTCAACAAACTGCTTGTTGGCAACAAGTGTGATCTCACTACGAAGAAAGTCGTGGACTACACAACAGCGAAGGTAACTTCCTCTACATATGTATGTGTGAAGTCCTGTTGATTGACTGTAATGTTGTTTAATGACAATACAAACCCGACACTTTCTCAAACACTGTATTTCTCTGCAGGAATTTGCTGACTCTCTTGGCATTCCCTTTCTTGAAACAAGTGCCAAAAATGCCACCAACGTGGAGCAGGCCTTCATGACCATGGCAGAAGAAATCAAGAAGCGAATGAGACCGGGAACTTCGGGTGGTTCAGACAAAACTGATCTTAAGATTGAAAGCACCCCAGTACAGCAGTCAGGTGGAGGGTGCTGTTAAAAAACTGCTTTTTTTTCTCAGGGACAGTGAAGGCAAGAAGGGTTTTGAGGACTGGACATTAATAAGTGTGTGTAGTGGTGGAAAATCTGAATAGATATAACTGAATGCGACAAGGTGCTTAATAAAGTACAAGACCATCTGTTGTTTGACACACAAAGTAAAACCTCCATGGCTCGTCCAACATTTACTGTAGGCTGGTGTGTTTCAAAATTATATCTTTGTCAATATCCATCAATAAAACCAATTCAGGGCCTGTAGGTGAAGATCACTGTGTTTAAAACTTAAAGTAGTTTGGTGTAACATAAAGCATCCATTCATATGACCCTTCAAAAAAATAATATTCCTAAAGGATGCGATGTGTAAATTTGTGGCACTGGTGCCTTTTCTCGATCATACTTTGAAATAAAATCTGTGAAGAGTGGTTATTTAAGATAAAGTCATTTTAATGGGAGTTTACTATAGTTATTGCAAAAATTTTGTTGTTGATATACCTTCATTGGATTATGTTACTTGGAATATCATTCAAATAAAGTACAATAGAGGGAGGAGATTGACAAAATCTAACTTTTAGTTTTTCTCAGTTTCCCTGTGGGGATGTGAAGATAAGGTTCCAACATGTGTACAATTCCATAAAAATGCCAACTATGAAAAGGGGTTTACTATACCAATAGCACCAATATCAACATGTGGTGGATCAAAAACCCAGTGGGGGCTTCTCGGATTTAATGCATTTTTTCAGGATTTTCACATCCATAATAGTAGGCTATATTCCTTATAAATTGGCTCATGGAAATAAGTCAATAAAGCAGAATTCCTTCTCCATTTGTTTTGTTATTTTTGCTGTAGGTTTGTACATTTAACACACAGAAATCCCATAATCTTTTATCACATCCATAATGCATTCATATTTCCTTTTTACAATCAGAAAATGTGTACAGACAGATATTATTCCACCAACCAAGATTTTACTAACATATAAACATATGGTCAAGTGCATTGATCACAAAAACATTCTCTGATGCATTGAAACTGTAAAAAGCAATGACATTTTCACAATACATCACCTTTATTACTTTTTTCTTTTAATATATATTAAAAGTGTTAAAGTATATTGGTTGTTACTAGCTTATGCAATAGAAAGCAGCAGTAAACATGTAAATAAAGCTGTTGAATCACATGCACAGAAATAACAGACTGAGAGCTGGGGCCGCACAGAAATAACAAAAAACCTAGAAAGGATGAATGAGCATTTCATGTAAAATCATATTTATTTTAATGTCACACGATTTTAAATACAGATGTCAAACTTATCTGAAATAATCAAATTTACTTTATTATTTATTAATTAACACAATATCGCCACATAGGGGCATCAAATCACATTACCCAATTTTTCTTGAAATTCACATCATTACATACACTTTATATGCAAATAAAACATGTGTTTTAAACAAATTACATGCGAGTAAAAAAAGTCTAGATTTATAATAAAAACTTATTTTCCATTCACTGCCATTGAAACTGACCGCGCAGCGCCCCCTTCCGCCACAGATGCTATTACATCTCACAGAACTGAAGCGCCATCTTTGTGTTTGGATATTTCACTGGTGGGCGCTGTTTGAACAGCATTATCCAGCTGTGCTGTTTCCGCCGTCATACTCAAAGCTCTTTAATGTCACTTTCTGTCTCTAAACATTGATGTTTGACGTCTTTTTAGCTCAAGAAAGAAGCGTGTGAAACGTCAGACAGTGTCTCGGTATGTTTCTATGTGTAGTCTGGTTACCAGGCAGCTGGCTAGCAAAGCTAATGTTAGCCGGTCAGTGAAGGGTCGACCCTTATTTCCTTTGCTTCTTATTTAAAGTTTTATTTGGTTAGCATTGCTAGTTGTGTAAACATGTTTAATATTTCCAAATAAAGGGGCAAACAGAGACATGTTGTGAATATGTAACTGACTGTACTTCCATAAACAGTTTGTGGGATTGAAGTCTTGCTTTTGGGGAAGTCTTAAATGTGTCTTAACACATCTTTTGTTTCCTTAGTACTTAAGTTTGTAAACTTGTGGATTAGATGGAGGCAGATGATGGAGACTTTCCCTCTGAACCATCAGAACATTCACATTCCCAGAGAGGAAGTGTGGCTTCCTCCATCACCAGAGGTCAGTTATTTGCTCATCATTGCTCTTCTGTTGGTGTTACACTACTACATTCATAATCTAATGGTTTTTGACCCCCTTTGTTCATCCAGCTCAAGATCTGATGGTGTACCTGGCTGGCGACAGTGCTGTTCACTTGACTTTGGAGGGTCTTGGTTGTTTGAGTTCCAAGGAGCTCGGCCGCAGCGTCAGAGAGGCTCTCAACATTCCCAACTGTGCCGTAGACGTGTTCGCTTTCTGGTTCTGCTCTCCTTTGCTTGGTAATGGCGGTTTGTGCTTGATTCTATTTTTGGACTGATGGGGAACTTAGGTCGTGGAGGCAAAGACACGATTGTGACGTTGACGGTCACTTTGGTTGCTTTGCAAAAAACATTTACGTTTATTCATTCGATCAACGCTTTTATCCAAAGTGGCTTACGGGTTTTGTGCTGTGGCCACTTCAGAGCAAATTGGGGGTGAGGTGTCTTGCTCAAAGGCACTTCAGACATTGTCTGCTGGCAGTGCCGTGGGATACGAACCCGATACATTTTCACTTATAAGTCCAACTCTCTAACCATCAGACCACGACGGAAATAGGGCAATAAATGTCAACAGTTGGGATGTGTACAATCATTTTAACACAAGGATAGCTTTTTACTTATGATCTTTAATGGCATAGTTCATCCCAAAATGGAAATTATTTCATCTATTTACCTTCATGTTCCTTTTAAAGATATGGTCACAAAACCACAGAGATATTTCTCAAAATATCTTCTTTTGTCATATACATGTTTTGAACGACACATAAGAGAATGAAGTGATGACAGGATTTTTGTTTTGCTGTAAACTGTTCCGTCAAACAAGTCCCATATTCAAGTGTTCGCTTACGAACATAATGGGGAAAAAGTAATGAATGTTATAGAGAAAAAAATGCTTCTTGCTATTCAAATTAAATATTTCGTTCTCTCCACCTTTTATCATCAGAACTGCAGTTAAAGCCGAAACATCAGCCTTACAAGCTGTGTCGTCAGTGGCAGGACCTGCTATACCGCTTTACAGACGCCCCTACAGAAGACATCTCTCAAGGTTCTTGTTTGTTTGTTTGGTTTGAACACATCAATAAACCTTCAAGTTTAATTGACTAACAACATGTTTATGTGTATTTTAGATGAGCCCACTCTTCTGTTTAAAAGAAATGTTTTTTACACAAAGTCTAAAGAACTTCAGGTACCAAATGTATTTTTGGATTTTGCTTTGTTTGTGTTAATAAGCATGATCGTGGTTAATTATTTAGTGTATTGTTTGTGATTCTCAGATTGAAGATGAAGGAGTACTGAAGTTACTTTATGACGAGGCCAAGATGAATATTTTAGAGGGCCGTTACCCGTGTGACCCTGAACACTGGCTTACATTGGGAGCATTGTCCTGTGCTTTTGAGCTAGGGAAAGGGTTGGATGACCAGGCTGTAAAAACAGCTATAAGGTATCCCAGTTATGATTTCTTCCTCTTTGGGATTCTTTCTTCAGTGGTTATTTTGAGAAATGTCTCTTGTGTTGTGTCCACAACACGCATGTAAATGAGGTGTTGTTTGCCAATTGACATTTTCCTAAATATTTATTTTGTGCTCTTTAAGAGAAAGTGAAGTGGATATTACTTTTCAACTAAAACTCATTTTATTTTCTCCCTTAAACCATCATTTTAGAGAAAAGAAGTTGTCCTCCTTCCTGCCAGTGCACGTCACATTAGGAGGCGGTTTTCTGTCCACACTGAGGGGGAGGGGAGGGCGACATGCTGAGATGGAGCAAAATCTTATTAAGGAGTATCGTTCAGTCTGTTCCTCTTCTGAAGCATCTAGTCTGGAGCCCAACGCTCTGCTGCGCCAGTATCTCAGGACCTGCCACACCCTGCCTTATTATGGGTATAATCACAGAGTTAAAAAGATTGTTTGTAAAATGTATAAACAGTTTATTTTTCTAAACTGGAGTTGACCCAGTTAGGATAATTTGGGGGAAAACATTGTCACCATTTTGAAGACTTTGCTGTGATCTAGTGGAACTTGTAATTTGGCTGAAACCATTTGTCTTCCAACAGTTGTGCTTTCTTCATGGGTGAGATAGACAAGCCAGCCCAGGGTTTACTTCATAGAGGTGGTCGTAAGGCGGTACACGTGGGTATCAGTTTGGAAGGAGTGTATGTCATGGATATTAAAGAGAAGGTTTGTGTTTTGTAAGAGCGTGACGTGCTTGGTGTTTGTGTTAGATGTCTCAACTCTCTGGTTTGGAATTTTTGATTCAACAGCATGTTCTCCTGGGTCTCAAGTTCAATGAGCTGTCCTGGGATCACAGCTACCCGGAAACAGAGGGAGACTCGCATATACTTTGGCTTGAGTTTGATGGGGAGGAAGCTGGTGTGCATGTCAATAAATTATTAAAGATTTATTCAAAACAGGTGAGCATGTTGTTATAGTTTATATATATTATCTGTCATGTCGAAGACAGACAAGGATATCTTTATTTTTTGATTTTATCTTTAAGTTGTATCAAATACAAAATTATGTAATCTCTTTGTTTTCTTTTCTCCAGGCTGAGCTGATGAATAGTCTTATTGAGTTCTGCGTGGAGTTGAGCTCTTTGGATGAGTCAGGAGCTACGGGAGCTGACGGTGAGGTCACACCTTCCCAATCACCCTCAGGACCGATGGAATCCATTGAGAAAACCCCAGAGCGAAGACGAGGGAAACTGCGCAGGCAAAGCAGTGTGGTTTGCAGCCGAGTTCATTCTCTCAACACCATCAGCTATGTTGTTGACGACGGTAAGTTACTGAAAAATTGCACCATTATGTTAATAACTTATATTGAGAAATTTAAGTTATTAACTTCCTTTTTTCAGGTAAAGAGGTCAAGCGTCTGAAACCAAAAAGAGCTGCTTCCTTTTTCACGCGACAGAGCCAGCCTCCCACTTATTCGTCTGTTCAGGTGACTGAAAGTTTGGAGCAAGGATGAACCCCAGCTTTAACCTACCCGGACCAAAACTCTGTCCATTGAGATTCTCAGAGACACGTTTGTTTACGCCGTACATGGATCTGAATGGACGCATCGGACCAAGATCATAGACTGAAGAGCTGAACCCATTCTTATAGATGATTTGTACATTAGCAACAAATATAAGTTGATGCTTTTTGTCTTTGCCTGTACGAAAACAATGTGAAATTTCCCTCACTTATGCTGTGTTACTAAGCTAAAATGCCAAACTAAGCGATTTTAGTTCAAGTACAACGGCTGCATTTGACAAACTGACTGTAAACCTCTACTATAGGTCAGGGATTTGAATGTAGAATTCAACTATGCAACCATCCATTCGAACTACATCCCAGTGGCTGTATATCTGGAGTACAGCGTTCAGAACTTCAATTCTTAGCACTGCTAAAACTTAGATTTCCAATCTTCAATGCCTAACAGTCAATGTGTTTGCAAAACAGGACTGCGCTTTAGCGACATTCTATGCGACGTTTCTACTGAATGTGTGTTTTCTTGTCAGTTTACCATTAGGTTTCTTTGCATATGCAGACCGAAGGACTAGATAGTGGTACTAAAACTTATTCTGTGTTATATTGACCAAAGTTAAATTATGACAGATCAAGTTGAGTATGGTTGTGTAGACCCTTAACTCGGTATAACTTTGTATTGTGTTTGTTTTTGCTTAGTCTCACACCAGTGTGCATCAGATACCTTGTTGCTCAAAATTAATTTCTGATGGTGTTCTAAAGTAATGAACACATTTTATACAGGATATACCAGAGTGTTTTTAATATTTGTAAGGACTCTTATATGACCCTCACTTTAAAAAACATCACAGTTGAAATAGTTCACTATTTCTGTTATAAAGTGTTAAGGTCAATGTTTGAAACTTTTTTACTAAGTATCGTACTGTACTTCCAGGGTTTCAGAGTTTGAATTTACCTGACTTTTTGATGTACCAAAAACAAAGTTTGACATCAAAGCTTGTCAAGTACAACTGAAGGAAATGCATACCATAATTCGCAACAGAATGTTTATTGTCTGATCCTAAAGGACCAGCTAGAATCCTTTTTAAATCCATCACTAGATTGTACCTCATGATCTCTAAATTCCCAGCAAATATGTGTGTATTGTTGAATGTCCGTCTGATGTGCTATAACTTCCTAAA
The DNA here is from genome assembly GCA_033220385.1 of Triplophysa yarkandensis. NCBI lineage: Eukaryota > Metazoa > Chordata > Actinopteri > Cypriniformes > Nemacheilidae > Triplophysa > Triplophysa yarkandensis. Next base: position 9,769,181 of record CM065673.1, read on the forward strand.
GTGTTAATTTTCTACAGCTATTGTGAACCCAATCCTATGGCTCATGATGTCTCTTATACGGTTATGTTTGTTGGATGTATTTTCTATATATCAAACACAATCAAAAAAAGCTTTATGTCAAACCCTGATTATGTTTTTAACCAAAACAATCTGTACATCCATGCATGACATCTACTTCAATTGATTGTGTGATATATGCATGTCTGTCTGCATCACATATCGTAGTGTGTAAAACTAAATCCCTTAAGTTCACAACTACAAGTTGAATTGTGAAATAGAATCACCAACCATTAGAAAACAGACGAGCAGAATGGTTTAAATCTGTGTGTTTTTTGAGAAGTGTTTGTGCTGTTTCCATGTTAAAGACATTAATCCAAAATGTCCTAGTCTTATGTAACACTGTACTGTTTTATTTTCCATAGTAGACTAAACTACATCATTTCTATTTGAGCTGAATGATGAAGTGTTTGATATGTCAGACACATTTGCATCCACTAACCGAAGATATTTGTCAATACTAATTTAAAAAAAGTGCCTTTTTAAGTCATATTGCATCTGTTGTTGTACTTTTAGCCATCACTGTCATTTTTTAATAATCTCAGTCTTTTTAAAACATTTAAAATTGTATCTTCACCTTTTTCCCTTGTGAAGTTTTATACAAAATTCGCACTTTCACATTTTTGACTGTAAGATAAACTAAAACCATTTATAAGAAGCATTGACATGTATTCCTGCCATACTTGTTGTTCTGTATAATGGATTTTTGTTCATGTCATATTTAATTAAACTATTCCTGCCATATGCATTAATGTGTTTATAAAATAATAATTTCAAGTCTGTATTAAGTGTTTAAAGTAATGAAATTACTATCAATATTTGTATATAATTATATACATTTCTTGATTTAATTTCTTAAACAATTTTTTCTCAAACAATACCATTTTCAGATATTATAACTATAATTAATTGCTATATTTGCATAACTTAATAATCAATAACCACTCTGATGTGAGGCTGGACTTTTATTATGAAATAGTCCGCCATTTTGGATCAACCCAGCAGTTTTATCAACAAACAGAGTCTGCAGGTAGCAACCAGTCATCCTTTAACAGATGTTTGAGTGACAGCTGTATTATAAACTTTATTTAATTACAATAGAGCTGAACTATAATCGTTAAAATGAGTTCAGCCACAACCCCACCAGATTCGGACCCCAGTCGTCGGCGGCGGGCTCACAGTATGTTAAAGATGTATTACGGCCTAAACGAGGAAGGAAAACCCTCAGAAGAAAGCGAATCTCTGGACCCCTGCGATATAAACGGAGCACATTTTGACCCTGAGATTTATTTAAATAAGGTGAACTTGCACTCTTATTTAATCCTACAGCATTTATTACATTCATAATGTGTTCAGTGTTGTGGTGACAGCTGCTGGAATGGAAAGCATGATGACGTCAAAATTTTTTATTATTATTATTTTTGTGGTTATTTATTTAGCACTGTGTTGCATTGTTTTAAAGGGTAAGTTCAAGCAAAAATGTTTATTTATTTTTTTTTTTTGGATAGTTTTAAAGGGTAAGTTCGAGCAAAAATGTTTATTATTTTTTTAATTTTTTGGATAGTTTTAAAGGGTAAGTTCGAGCAAAAATGTGTATTATTTTATTTATTTTTTGCATTGTTTTAATGGGTAAGTTCAAGCAAAAATGTTTATTATTTTATTTATTTTTTGGATTGTTTTAAAAGGTAAGTTCAAGCAAAAATGTTTATTATTTTTTTTTTTTTTTGGATAGTTTTAAAGGGTAAGTTCGAGCAAAAATGTGTATTATTTTATTTATTTTTTGGATTGTTTTAAAGGGTAAGTTCAAGCAAAAATGTTTATTTTATTTATTTTTTGGGTTATTTATTTAGCACTGTGTTGCATTGTTTTAAAGGGTAAGTTAAAAAATTAAAACTTTGTCATTAATTTTTCACTGTATAATTCCTTTAAAGCCCTCCACTACATCTCTTATCTTTATTTATACAAATTGACATTTAGTCATTCAGTTGATGCTTTAAACCAAAGCTTTATAAAAGAAGTATTAAGTATAAGAGGTTATAAAGCAAACATAAGTGAAAACACCATTTTACATTTACATTTATTCATTTAGCAGACGCTTTTATTTTAAGCGACACGTATTATGCATCCATCAATCATCACTGCAGAGGAAACAGAGGTAAGATGTCTTAAGGACACTTCGGTTTTTGTCTGCTGACCCTGGGATTCGAACCCACAACCTTCTGCTTACAGGAGCTCTATAACCACCAGACCACGACTGACCGTTCTTAGTTAGGTTCTTAGTTAGGAAAACACATTCGAACCAAGTGCCTTGTATTTTTAGTTTTTTTTTTTCATAAAAAGAATGGAAAGCGGTTTATTAGTGGGTTATGTGAAATAGGATTTATTTGCTGTTTGCTATATGCATTAATAAAACAAATATTCATGCTCTGTTATGTGTTTTTTATTTGTGTATTTTGTTTCAGTTAAGTAAGGAATGTTCTTTGGGTGAGCTTATGGACCATGAGAGCTGTATGGTTAAACAGATCCGATCTCTGGACAGTGACATGCAGACCCTGGTTTATGAAAACTACAATAAGTTCATCTCGGCCACAGGTAAACAAGCTTTCCAATTATTTTTCATGTGAGGCATTCCTTTCTGTTAATTGTCTTAGTTTTGCTTTGTTAACATATGTTGCATGCTTTGATATTCATTTTATGTTCTAGCTCATGATGCACTTTTCTGATTGTCTATTTTGTTAGACACAATCAGGAAAATGAAGAATGACTTCAAGAAGATGGAGGATGAGATGGACTGCTTGTCTGCTAACATGGCCGCTATCACAGAGTTCAGTGCCAGCATCAGTGGGACGCTGCAGGACCAACACACCCAGATCACCAAACTGTCAGGTATTCAGCTTTCCATCAACCATCCCAAAAGAGATCTATTTTAGTTTGTAACCCATGTCTCTACCCACACAGGTGTACACACTCTCCTCCGTAAACTGCAGTTTTTATTTGAGCTGCCCGCACGACTCAATAAGTGTCTGGAGCTGCAGGCCTACGCCCAGGCTGTGAACTCCCATCGCAAGGCGCGCTGTGTCCTGCAGCAGTACAGTCACATGCCCTCTTTCAGAGGTATCCAAGATGACTGCCATGTCATTATGGAGCAGCTGGCTCAGCAACTGCGACAGAAATTCAGGTCCATGGTCTTTATGGTTTTTGTTTTGACATTTTTTGTGGATGAGACTAACAACTTTTGTTTATAGGGATGGCGGTTCGAGCGCTAAGGATCTCTCTGAATGTGTCGAGCTCCTGTTGCAGCTGGACGAGCCGGCGGAGGAGCTCTGTGACAAATTCCTCAGCCATGCCCAGTCTAGGTTGGAGGCAGATCTACAGGACCTGGAGGCGGAGCTTAAAGACTCATCAGTTGCTGAGACCAGTGCACAAAAAACAAGCTCTGGATCGAATCCTGTCTCTCCTTCCAAGTCATCTCCGTCCAATCCTTTCCTCTCCCCTACTGCCGGAACAGACATTCTGGAGTTCATTGATCGAGGGTGCAATGAGTTTGTTAGTAACCTCTGTTTGGTCATTGCCTCCTATCAAGAGTTGTTCATCAACCGTCCACAGGAGTGCGAGTTAGCCTCCAAGAACATTCCAGAGATGGCCAACGGCAAGCTACATGTGTTTGTGGATACCCTGGCTGCTAGATACTTCTCTTTAGTGGAGCGAAGGATACAAGAGGAGAAGGGGGTGGGGGATAACTCTTTATTAGTGAGAGCCCTGGATCGCTTCCATCGCAGACTACAGGCCATATCTAAACTAATTCCAGGGTCATCAGTACCCAGCCAAGGAACTGAGATAGTAGTACGGGCAGCAAGGGAGAGGATCAAACAGTACTTGTTTGCCTTACAAACCTTCTATCATGATAGCCTAACTGATGTAAGACAGGCTTTGGCTGCCCCACGCTTAACAGTGGGTGGGGCTAGTACATCAGGGAGTGGAGCAAGTAAAGATGTGCAGCCCAATCTGTCAGAGCTGTTGACATCCTTGTCTAACTTTATTCTCAACCAGTTAAAGTCTGTATTAGCGTCAGTGCATCTCTTCACAGCCAAGGACATCGCTTTCTCAAACAAGCCTTATTTCAAGGTAAGGTTAATAAATGTAAACAGATAGTTAGCTTTTATTACCAAAGCAATTGCACTTTGTTACTTTTGATTTAGTGCTTTGTTAATATACTATGTGGGCTTGTTTTGTCTTTTGTTCTGGATCTGAATTTCAGGGGGAGTTTTGCAGTCAGGGTGTACGCGAGGGTCTGGTGGTGAGTTTCATTAAGTTTATCTGCCAGTCATCGCGACAGTATTGTGAAAGTGCAGGTGACAGAGGCGGATCCACCCCTCCTGCTCTTCTCCTGTTGCTCTCTCGTCTCTGTCTGGACTACGAGACATCCACCATCTCCTACATTCTGACTCTCACAGACGAACAGTTTCTTGTACAGGTATACTATATCCATTATATCCATTATATTCTCTAAGTATAAATTAGGATAGTTGGAAATGCTGTTCTGAGACCCCATTGTCTACCATATTAGGCGGAATAACTTTGTATTTTTTGTTCTGGTGTTCAGCAGTAGGACAGCAAGAAGTTCTGTGGTAAGAACTTCAAGTTCAACTAGGAGTGCAACAAGAAGTTATTCTATTCTATATAGTAGTCCATGGGGTCAAGGAATGATTTGGTAACAAGCATTCGTTCAAATATCTTTCTATGTGTTCAAAGAAATGTTTTGAAACAGCTAGAGTATGAGATTTTTTTGGGTGAACGATCCCACTATAGATGAAAGAGGTAACAAGTCTTGTCATTTCCACAGCACCACACTCCAGTAACTCCAGTGACAGCGCTATGCGCTGAGGCCAGAGAGGCTGCTCAAAAATTACTAAACCACTATGTTAAGGTAACTGACAAAAGAAGTTGAGTCTGGTTCTATTCAAATCTTTGGTTGAGTAAAGTTGAGTTGACTTGTGATGTTGTGCTCCAGGTTCAAGGACTGATCATCTCTCAGATGCTGAGGAAGAGTGTGGAAACGAGAGATTGGGTTAACACTATTGAACCTCGAAATGTCCGAGCTGTAATGAAGAGAGTGGTGGAAGATACCACCTCTATTGATGTACAGGTATGTGTCTGAAAGCCTTTGAATCTAAACATCTGTTCCATTTATCCTCAAAGTGAAGATCCAGTCTAAAGTCTAATTATCAGAAAAAAATACTTTAATTTCAAGCATTAATTTCACCACGATTTTTATCTAGTTAATAGTTTTAGAGAATGTTCTTTATTTTTCTCATTCAAGGTGGGACTACTTTATGAGGAGGGGGTAAGAAAAGCCCACAGCAGTGACTCCAGCAAACGCACCTTTTCTGTTTACAGTAGCTCAAGACAGCAGATTCGATACGCACCAAGCTACACTCCCAGGTACAGAACGGTTTCACTTTTTAGACTAACTTAAAAGTAAAATTCAGCCCCCCCAAAATTTTTTTTGTTATCCTTAACTCTCCATTTTGAGATTTAAAATCTCTTTCTTACTCAAAACACAAAAGAAAATTAGAAACCTAACCACAGTGGCATCTGCTCAATTCTTCGTCTGAACACGAAACTAATCCAAGTGAATGGGTGCCAGTTCCTATCAGTCTTTCAACCCTATTTTATGTTCTATGGTTTTAAATAAGAAAAGAATGTAAATAATGAAAGAAGATCTGTTAATCATTTTCTGTTTTAAATTTTAACCCATGTATTAAATATATTATATTCATTTGTTCCAGTGCTCCAATGGACACAAACTTGCTCAGTAACATTCACAAATTATTTTCGGAGAGGATCGACATCTTTAGCCCGGTGGAGTTCAACAAGGTAAGATCAACGGTTCGAACAAAGGAAAGTTAGTTAAAAGGATTATTAACTAGTGCTGATTATAACCAGATTCTCTTGCATTAGGTCTCAGTGCTAACTGGCATCATTAAAATAAGTCTAAAAACATTCCTCGAATGTGTCCGTCTTCGGACATTTGGCCGTTACGGACTGCAGCAGATTCAGGTGGATTGTCACTACCTGCAGATGTACCTGTGGCGGTTTGTGTCCGATGAGAACTTGGTTCACTTCCTGTTGGATGAGATCGTGGGAAGCGCAGCCCACCGATGCCTAGACCCATCGCCAATGGAGCAGAGCGTTATTGAGGTCATCTGTGAGAGGGGTTAAAGGACAAATAAAGATGACCCCAAATCTAACTTATGGTGGATGAATTGTGCATACACACATTTGTACAGTTTTCGCGGGAGTCTTATGAGTTTCTTATGTAAGGGTGCTAAAACTAAAATATTATGGTCTTATGTGGGGTCCCAAAATGAAAACACTGAGCTCTCAATTATAACTCATGTAATGAAGTGGACTACCTGTCAATCACAATGCAATTAAAGGTGAAATTAAATAGTAAATAAGTAAATTTTATGTTTGTTCATGGTTGATTCATGAAATGTGTGTATTCATTCATTCATAAAATTTAATGATATGTATTTAATAAACATAACAAAACAAAATTGCCCTTTTGAAGTCTTCTGTTGTCTAACATGTGTAAAATGAAGCCATGGCAAACTCAGTCGTTCATTGGTCAGGATATCTTTCGGAGGCGGGCCCGTTTTCTCCCGTACGAATCTTATTGGCTGTCTGGCTGCCTCTCCACGCTCTTCTGATGACATCGGTAACCGCTGATTGGACAGACGCAGTGAAGGCAAACAGCGTGTTGCGGACGTCACCTCCTCAGCGTGTGAAGTGATGAGCGGTCTGTAGAATAACAGAAACTTACAACTACAGAGAGGTGAGGGACATTTACACTATTTACATTATTTTTTAGTATATTATGACGTAGTTATTAGCATTACTCGTGTAACTGTTACTTAAATGATAAACTGGTTTAAAATATTTTAAATACTGTCATTCAAAGCCCTCACTGCATTTCTGCAAAAGTGTCTCAAATGACGTCACATTGTATCCTTACAGATAAAATGAAGCCTAACAAACACAAATCATCACACTCAACTGAGAGGGAATTTGGTGGTGCTCTTGGTGAGGGTGTGTGTGTGTGTGTGTGTGTGTGTGTGTGTGTGTGTGTGTGTGTGTGTGTGTGTGTGTGTGTGTGTGTGTGTGTGTGTGTGTGTGTGTGTGTGTGTGTGTGTGTGTGTGTGTGTGTGTGTGTGTGTGTGTGTGTGTGTGTGTGTGTGTGTGTGTGTGTGTTTGTTTGTTCTAATCGCTTTGCCCAAAACTAATAGGGTGTCTGCTCTCACCTGTCCAGGTGCCACCTGCATCCCAGTGTTCTTGCCTCTGACAGTTCTGTATCTGCTGAGTGTTTGTCGGTCTCCAGCAGCCAGTGTTCTGCAGTGGCCTCCTCCACTTACCCCCGCTGCCCAGTTATGGGACCCTTTAGCTGCTGTTTTGGTTGCAGGTTGGATGACCCTGCAGAGCTTTCTTTACCTGCTGCCAGTGGGGAAGGTGAGGTGTACTATTCTACCATACATATGTGGATATGTGTATATAGAAGTATGAAAGAATTTAAATTTTGTTCCATCACAGGTTTCTGAAGGATTGGTCCTTAGAGATGGATCCAGACTCAAATATCCTATTAATGGTAATAATATCTCTTCAAATATTATATAGATTAAATATTGTTTCTTAATGTATGTGTTTAGGAATGTAACACTCTTACTTTATGTATTTGTCATTGACATATTATAAACACGCTTATCTTTGATCTCAGTCACTTATTTTTACTATCTCTTATAAAAGTCAGAGTTCAAACTCTGTCATTCATTAACTTCCCATTTCCAACCTCTTCTCCATCTGTTATTTTATTTTTAAGACTTTGTTTATTACATTAACTCTATTGACATGAATAATGTTTCTCTATGAGAATGTTAAGTGTAGGGTAACTAGGTAGAACTTTTTTTCTCTTTTTAGGTTTTTATGCCCTCTGCATTACTCTTGTCCTGTTGTCCTTATGTCTTTGGCTGAGGATGCCACTTGGGTATCTTTTTGAACTTGTATTGCCTCTGGCTGTTTGTGCCATTGCCTTGTCCTACCTGCTGTCTATGTACCTGTACATTCGCTCATTCTGGGCTCCTAAACATGCATTGGCGCTTGGAGGAAACACAGGTGAGATCAGAAGCACTATACATTTAATTTATGTTAGATATTATGTTATTTCTATTTATGAAAGTAGTAAGAAAATTCTCACTTTTTGTTTTTTTGTCATTAATAGGAAATCCCCTGTACGACTTCTTTATAGGCCGAGAGCTCAACCCTCGCATTGGAGACTTTGACTTAAAATATTTTTGTGAACTCAGACCTGGATTAATAGGCTGGGTAAACTTTTAACCTTTTAAAATATACATTCACACATACAGCATGTATAAATCCAAACATATCTACATTATTTAACAGACACATTTATCAACATTTTTTAAATTAGGAGCCATTTTAAATAAAATTTAAATGTATACAGAGATTGTATTCAATATTTGTAGAACTCTTTTCTAAAAAGAAGATAAATCCATTTTAATAGTTTACTAAAAATTATGTTCTTTACCTGGACCATATAATTATGTTAATATTCAATTTATCCTGTTAAAATTGTCTGTGACTCAGTCTGAACATGTTCAAGAAGACAATCTGTAGACAGGTGTAGGTCTCACTGGCTTGTCAAGGCCATCAAAGGTGTTATTAGAGTTTGAAAAGATTCAAATTAATTTCTTCTTTGCATACAGATATACATTTTATGCCTTTCGATCATCAGTTAACAATATAGCACTATTATAACTATATAATTAATAAATTATCAAATCTCTTTTTTCCACAGGTTGTTATAAATCTTGGGATGCTGATGAAAGAGGTCGAGTTACGGGGCTCTCCATCTCTCGCCATGGTTCTTGTGAATGGCTTTCAGCTCCTCTATGTCACAGATGCTTTATGGAATGAAGTATGCTTAATGCTTGATATAGACTATATTTTATTCTTTAAAGTTTTGCTCACTCAATTGTGCTTGCAGGAGGCTGTGCTTACAACTATGGACATAGTACATGATGGATTTGGGTTTATGTTGGCGTTTGGTGATCTCGCCTGGGTCCCTTTCACATATGGCCTTCAGGCCATGTTTTTGGTGGTGCACCCACAACCGCTAAGTAACCTCGGAGCAGCAGGGATTGTTCTTTTAAATGGTATATTTTTAGCAACAGCTTCTTTTGTTATTTGTGTAGAGCTGTACTATTCCTCATTTACATGCAACACTTTGCTTTCACAGGAATTGGATATTACATTTTTCGCAGGTCAAACTCTCAGAAAAATCAGTTCAGAAGAGACCCTACACACCAAAGTGTCAGACGTGAGTATTATTTATTTTAATGTTCTTAAATATTGTATAGAAATTAGCAGTGTTTAACTAAACACGATTGAGGAAGTTAATACTAATGACCACATCACCCAAAGCAAATATCTTATAAATAATACATTCTCCTAGTCTTGTTTTTTCTTCATAGACCTTGAAACTATTGCCACAGCAACAGGAAAGCGCCTGTTGGTATCTGGGTGGTGGGGGTTTGTCAGACACCCAAACTACTTGGGTGACCTCCTCATGGCTCTGGCATGGTCCCTCCCATGTGGTAAGTAATGCAAACATACTGGAACTTGTTCATACCCTAAATACTCAATACCTTCAGTTTATTCGATTTTTTTTACTGTAGGAACCTCACATATTTTGCCGTACTTCTATGTCATATATTTCACTATTCTGCTCATCCACCGAGAGGCCAGGGATGAGAAACAGTGCAGAACCAAGTACGGACTCGCTTGGGACACATACTGCAAACGAGTGCCCTATAGAATAATTCCTTACATTTACTAATGCAGACTGAACTCCTGAGATCTTAAATCAAATACAAATACAAACACCGCTGTGTGTAAGTGCTAGCCAGGACTGGTGCTGAATGGCTGGAGGTTGCTGGATTTATCAATGCAGAAAAGAATCCGTGTTTTATTGTTTTTCATGTTGTTTTGTTATTTTATTGTAATTGCAAATGCCTTCGTTTTTTTTCTAGAGCACTGCATTTTTTATCTCAGTGTTTTTAACCTCTCAGTATAAAACTTGGTTTTAAAGAAGCACAGACATTACAACCCATTGAAATAAAAATATCTTACATTACCTCAAAATGTCACTGACTCAAAAGTTTATTCCACACACAATTACTTTAATAACAAATAACTGTTTATTTATAACATTTTCAACATTACAGTCTCACATTTCCTCTATCAACACACCTTTACCTCTGCTCTTTTTTAGTGTTTCTTCAACATGTTTTTTCTCTCCTTCTAATTTCCTCCTTTCAACATTCCTCCTCTCATAATTCATCCACACCTGTCTTGCCAGACTCGTCACTGCTGCAGGACTCTCTACCAGCCAGGACTGAAAAAACTCACACTTTTTTCCTGCTTTAAAATACATCCGTCTAACCTGTTCATCTTCTTTGGCAACAGAACCCTTTGCTTTATTCAATGCAGAACGCAGATGGGACAGAGCTGACAGCGAGTAGCCCACTGTGTCCTTTCTGCTCCTACCAGACAGAATGTGAGCCACAGCGTTTACAGCTCGCAGTGGGGACGAGGGGTCTTCACAATCGGAGTGACCACTAGTAGATACAGCTGTTATTCCAGCTTCAAGGGCCTCTGGGACAGAATTGAAGACACGCCCTTGACCCAAAACTTCTGAGATAGCTAGCACCATCTGACAGAACTCCAGCAAAATTTCTTGTTCAGAGACGTCCCCGTTAAAGAGACACAAAGAGAATGTGTAGCTATAGAGAACGTTCACCAGGTTGTACGGCAGTAGAGGAGATGGGTTTGAAGATAGCGTGTGGAGAGGTGGAATCTTGGAGCTTATCGGAGGGATTGAAGAATTTAATTTTTTTACTGGTTTATCCTTTTTAATGTTCTCTTTTCGTTTATGTTCCTGTTGTTTTGTCCCCAAATCGAATCTCACTTTAATCGCTTTACTTTTCTCAACACTATCACTTGTCTGTCCATCTTTATTCTCCTCCACATCATTCATTTCTTCATCATTCCCAGATTTTAATTCCTCAATAAGGGCTTTGGTCTCTTCCTCATGATTTTCCCACCATGGGTTCCACAGGGCAACCAGCCCCCCTATACTTCCACCTTTAACCAGTGCTTCAAATTTCTGTTTTTCTTGATTAGATAACAATGACCAGAGTTCGTCTTCTGTTAGAGAGTCAATATCCATCACGGCTAACTTCTCTGTTAACCCGTCTTCCTCTTCATCACTCTCCACCATTGCATCCCCACCCTCTTCAAGATCTTGGAGTTTTGTAAGTATCTCTTGTGCCTCCTGGCTGTCCTCATCCCCAGTGGACTGAATCTCCGCCAACCTTGACAGCAGCTCCAAAGCGTTTTCATCTTTTTTCGTCACATTAGTCCCAGTCTCTTCCTGTACGTTCTTGAGCAAATTCGACATGCCTCCTTCATCCTCCGCACTTTGTCTGAGCCGTAGCAGAATTTCCTGCATCTTGCTTTTTCCCTCTTCGTCTGTGACGCCTTGAGATTTCAGTTCTTGAATCACAGACTCTTTATAAAACTCCTCGGAGCAGTGAGAGTGATCAGGACTGCGGTAACAAACAAGTCCACAATATGGGATGTTACACCTTGGACATGTGTAACAGGAAGGTTTGGATAGGCAGACACCACATGGCCTGATGAATGGTGCTCCTTTATCATCTGTGGGATCACACTCATTACTTGTGGCTGGTGTCAGGAGGGTCTCATTGTTGATCACTGATTCAGGATCTGTTTCTTGCCAGTCAGTGAAGTGTTGTTCTTCCCTTGGTGCAATATCTGTGAGTAAAGAACGAAGACTAGCAGGGATTTTACGTCTAACAGAAGGATCCATGATGATCTGATGCACTCAGGTTGGCTGCATTTATTTAACAACAGTTAGTTCTGATCTGCAATTAAAACAACTATCAATGAATGTTTACATTGCAGTTGACACGAATATTAAAGAGAGATTGTATGCAGCAAGGTTTTATGTTTCTTACCTAACATAAATATGCAGACTCTACTTTTCGGGGACTTAAGCTGACCAATAAATCTCTAGCAGATCTGATACTTCATGTTTGAAGAGCGTTTTGTCGCAACATGATGACGTTTAGCTCTGCACGCTCTCCAGGAAAAAAAAGCGATTACAAAATAAAAGTCACTTTTTATTAAAATGTTTCTTTTTTATTGTCTGTCGTTTATAACTAGAATAATTTATTTATAATTTAAGTGTGAAAATATGCTCGTTACAGTTTTTCCTTACTTATAATTTAAAACAAGTATCTTTTAAACTAATAAACAAATTTGACCCTGAAAAACTTTATTTGAAGTATTATAAAGCTAATATTTATACAAAATGTTCATTTTGTAAATTCCATACTTTAATCTTGGACGTGTCAGTATTTTATATAACTCTAGAGAAATATTGCTTTATTTAATAAGAATAATATCCAGTGAGATGTATTACTTTCAAAAATCATTTTAAATAATTATGACTCTAAAATAAATGTTTTGTTATCTGTAAATTGTATATTCATAAATGTTAGTTTAATAATAAAAAATCTTTATTTAAATACTGTTTCGTTATCACAGAATACAAAGCAAAAATAACTTGTTCATTTTGCAATGATTTTGATTTGTATAATGTATGAACTGTTTAGGTGGCTTACCTTCGAGTTTTTATGCTTTTGACCATAGTTTTTTATTCCTTTTTATTTTTAATTTCTTTTTTTCCCATGGTTTCTCCTGTTTTCTTAACAATGCCGTCAATTAAGTTTACAATACATATATGTTTATATATATATATCTGTTTAGATACTGTGAAAACAATCTGTCAACCCCTTATTGTTTTTTTCCTGCATTAATAAAAACAGCATTTGTAACATTTGAACAGACAGATGATGTTTCATTCTTAAAAATTCTATTTTAGGACATTTCTTATAATGACGTTCTCTCAAACCAGGAAAGCATGTCGTATTTACAAACTTTAATACAAAGCCAAAACACACGCTTCGGAATTACAGACAAGGTTCAGAACTTTTCATCTCTTTTAAAATCCTTTCTTCAGTATCCAGTCCTTTAACTCTTTTTCAAACGGTCCTTTGATTCTGATGGTCCCAGTTACTTCATTGACCTGTGTTGGAGGATCCTTCCCTGTGATGCCATTCAGAAACTCTTTAACATCCTCGTTAAGTGCCTGGAAAATAGAATTATATCAAATCAATTGAGAGGGTAGCAAGATCTTTGCGGGTTTACATAAATGCACGTATGTTTTTGATTACAACCCTTGATTTATAAGTACTAACCCATATATCTCCTTCAATCTTCCTGAGAAGGGTGCTGTGTTGATTCCCATGCTTGATGTCGGAGTAAACAGGAACATTGTGCATTCTGGAGCGCCGGATCATGTATGGCAACGAGGGCGGCTTATCTGTGTATACAAACCAACATTACAAAACAACAACAAGTGTTTGTAACCTGTAAACACATACACATACCTGCTGGTGGGATCCATCCTGATGGGACAGGACCACTGTGTTTGGGAGGATTTGGGATGCGGGATGGAGGTATGAGCCTCTCCACAAACTTATATTCAGTTGTTGACTCAATGATAGCCTTTGCTCCATCACAATTGTTATCATTCTGAAAAACCAAACAAGATCCCTCTATTTACTCACTACATGTATCAAGCATGCATATCACAACAGATTACATGTCATTACATATAAGTTAATGATTATAGAGTATGTATGCTCACTTTTAAGCAAGATCCAGCACTGAAGAAACGTGTGGCTGAATTTAAAGATCTCTGGAGGAATCTGGAAGCACGACACAGTGTCACAGACATGTTACTAGCACAGGAAGGACAGGCTAGCATTGTGACGTCATGAATTTGAATAAAAAACTTTATTGACACAACAGACATTTCATAATAGTAGTTGCCAGAACCAAAATGTAAATCCACATTTGTAGTTATGTGTGATTCATTTTGCACAAAAATAATTCCACAATTCAATTGGTGTTTTTTTGTTAATGCTTTAATAATGTATACAAAAATGTCAAGGGTGTACACAAAAATTATATTTAATATGAACAGAAGTACATAAACTGCACAGTAAAAATAAATAAATAAATGAATAAAATAGAGATGACAGGCCTTGCTTAGTCATAATAACTTAAATGAATTAGTAAACACACACAGAGTTTAAGAGATTTTTATTGTTTGTATTCCCTTAATAGTACTTCTATAAATGTCTAATTCTTTAATTAGTACAGAAAAAGAGGTTTCTGATTATGACATTTACAACGATGAATATGAAACTTAACCAGAATGATCAAAACATTTATAATGAAAGCTTCATTCAGCTTCTTGTCATAGTTTAAAAACAAACATCGCATGTTTGTATAGTAAGAAAAAATGGACAGCATTTTATCATTTATTAATCTAGAAACCTCTCCCCATTACCTCTCTGTATCCTGAAAATGCCAGAAAATATCCGGTCTGATTGTGATCTACAAATTGAAAAATGTTCATCTTTTTCTTCAATAAATGTGTTTAAATAATGCTTTGCAGGTTAAAACTTGCAAAAATCTTGAATAGAATTTCTTTCAATTTATTTTTAAAATATATTTATTTAAACTTTCCTCCATTCGATATTTCTGAAAAACGCAGACTCATAGACAACAACACTTGGTTTATTAATAATTTCTTTTTTTAAATGAATGTACACTTTAATCTTATATGAAAAACAAATTCTACCACAGAAGGTTAAAAAAGAAACATATTTAGACTATGAAAGACTTCTACATTAAAAAAAAGCTCCAAAAACAGAGCCATGCTCTTTTAAAGCTGATCTGGGGGACTTTTACGTAACCTGAACACGACGCGCATGCGCAGAAAGTAAACGAGTGAGCAAATCTTGAGTTATTGAAGATTTGAGTTTGACGTTTCATCATTGACGTCATCGATTTGTGTAGATGATAAACTTTCCTTTAGTGTGTAAATACAAACATGTGATATTTGTGTAATAGAACTGTCATTCAGATTACATGTTTAATGCATATGATTTGTGATCTTTATAGATTGAGGATGCAGTTATGTGTTAGTGCCCAGGCTTTGCATTCCCTTCAGCTGAATGGGTAAGAGACTGTTGCCCACATCAAGGTACCATGTCTGGAAATTTCATATTGAATTGTTATTTTGTTATTTTTGTAACAATTTGAGTTGTTTGGAAGACCTGGCTTGTGATGATCAGATCCTCCCTCTCTCTCTCTCTCTCTCTCTCTCTCTCTCTCTCTCTCCCTCCCTCCCTCTCCCTCTCTCTCTCTCTCTCTCTCTCTCTCTCTCCCTCCCTCCCTCTCCCTCTCTCTCTCTCTCTCCCTCTCTCTCTCTCTCTCCCTCCCTCCCTCTCTCTCTCTCCCTCCCTCCCTCCCTCCCTCCCTCCCTCTCCCTCTCTCTCTCTCCCTCCCTCCCTCTCCCTCTCTCTCTCTCCCTCTCTCTCTCTCCCTCCCTCCCTCCCTCCCTCTCCCTCTCTCTCTCTCCCTCCCTCCCTCCCTCAATCCCTCTCCCTCTCTCTCTCTCTCTCCCTCTCTCTCTCCCTCCCTCCCTCCCTCCCTCTCCCTCTCTCTCTCTCCCTCTCTCTCCCTCTCTCTCTCTCTCTCTCTCCCTCCCTCCCTCCCTCCCTCCCTCCCTCCCTCTCCCTCTCTCTCTCTCCCTCTCTCTCTCTCCCTCCCTCCCTCCCTCTCCCTCTCTCTCTCTCCCTCCCTCCCTCCCTCCCTCCCTCTCCCTCTCTCTCTCTCTCTCCCTCCCTCCCTCCCTCCCTCTCCCTCTCTCTCTCTCCCTCTCTCTCTCTCTCCCTCCCTCTCTCTCCCTCTCTCTCCCTCCCTCTCTCTCCCTCCCTCTCTCTCTCTTTCCCTCCCTCTCTCTCTCCCTTCCTCTCTCTCTCCCTCTCTTTCTCTCTTTCTCTGGTGAACCCCTTCAGGATGAGATACTGATCTGTCAATCTAGAGTACAGGAATATGGCACTCTTGATGTGTCAACAGGGCTTTGGGGAGGTAAGAATATATTAAAATTGAGTGTGTGCCATAAATAGTCATAAGAAAATAAAGAATTTATCAATGTAGATATTAGACAATTGTAAAGATAAAAAAGACTAGTAAATGTGTATTCCCTGGCCAATAAGCACAAAAAATAAAACAAAATAAGAGAAAATGACCGCCGGTATGTGTGGTGGTGTTAACAAATATGAATAAAAATAACTTGTTTACACCCAAAGGCAAAGTCCATGGTTCCCTGGCAAAGTCAGAGGTCAAACTCTCAAGGCAAGTGTTATTCACAACATCTTTATATTTATATCCTTAATTAATCCCTCTTTAAAAATAGATGTTTTTTTGTACCGTCACAACATTTCTCTCGGATCTGTCATTTTTACATTGTGTTTTTTCTGTCTTTCCAGGTGGACAAGCAGGAGAAAAAGAAGAAAAAGACCGACAGGAGAATTCAGTACAACCACAGATTTGTAAATGTTGTACCAACATTTTGCAAAAAGAGGGACCAAATGCTAACTCGTGATTTTCTCATCACAATTGTATCTCTGCATTCCATGTTTCTTTATTTGAACTGGTCAGCCGGACATCACTAAAGGCGAGACTTGAACAGGGCTATGTAATTCTCTTAATTTAACTTATGAACTTAAACAAAACTATAGTTTTAAACAGATCACAGTTACATCATAATGTGTAATGTACGAATGTGTGTTATAACGGCAGCCTTATCCAAATCGTCTAATAAATGCTTTTTTAGTATTATTGTTATCAGTTCAATAATAAAATAAGGCCGATATCTTTAGGCTGACAAACTTGGTATTATTTCTGCTGGCTTAAGAACCTCTCATTCTTGCTACTGGCCACTATAATCCAATCATCAATAGCTTTATTCATGGTTTATTTTTTGTCAAGCAATATATTAAATTACAAAAAAAGTCAAATGTATAGTGACTATACATCAGTTCAAACTTTTCTGAAGTTTTTAAAACCAGTTGTCCAGCATGTGTTTGCCTTTGGTTTCATGCTTAGAAACAATATTGACCGGCCTCCAAATATAAAAGAGTTATCGTGCAGAATGTCGGTGCATCCCTGATCCAAAGAAAGACAGTATGCAAAGTGACATTGAACACATTTAATCAAACACAACCTTAATTCCTCAGTTTACAAACAACCAACAGTTTATAAAGCAAAGCCCCAATGATGAGTTTCCACACTTGTGAAGGTCAAGATCAGGGTTAGGATTCTTTCCTCGATGCCTTTCCAACTGGATCGGTGATCACCACAACAGCCCAGGAAGCCAGACCTGTAAGAGAAGAGACATGAAGTGATCACACAGATTCTTATGATGCACAAGAATGATCTCACCTGCTGCAAAGGCGATTTGGGCCACAGTCCCCATAGAGGTCGGTGCACCCAGACGCATTGTTTTTCTCGCCTGCATGTACACATAAAGCCCTGAAGCCAAGAGTCCTCCGCCTGATAGTAGTCGACAACTCCAGCAGTCTCCAAATAACTGCTGCTTGTTCGGAACCGATGCGACTGGACCTGTGGGTGGAGGTGACGTGGACATCACGAGACACAAGTTGTTACATTCAGGATGCAAAAGTGTCAGAGAACGCGCGCCATGGAACGTTTTGTGACTATAGTGTTACATTGTAGCGCACGCGGAGGACATGACGCTGTGACAGCTTGACCTCACACCGGAAGTGTTTGTTTGTGTGTGTGTGTGTGTGTGTGTGTGTGTGTGTGTGTGTGTGTGTGTGTGTGAAAGCAACGTAGGTCTCGACAACCTTTAAAATGATTTATTTATTGCACAAATCCAACACATCGTCCATAAAATAAAGCAAATATACACGTTTAATGTCCTCCTGTGCACAAGAGTGCCTGCGGAACGTCACAGTCCGCGGGTGAGCTTATGACGTCACGCATTATTTTGGTCCTCCGTAACCACGTGCGAAGTTCTCGTCGTTCTCCGCAGCATCCTTGAGAACCTGAAGCATGAGAGCATTTTTCCTCCTGGTCTCCTCCATACGGGCCGGGTTCGACTCCGGCAGGTTCTGATCAGAAAACACAAGAGGTGCAGATTCTCAACACTTTTGGGGTATCCTGACTCACAGAGACTGCGAGTGGCAATAATGCTGATCCACGTGACACCTTTACATCAGGGGCATCTGTAAGACTGCATTTGTACCTTTAATAATTCACGTTTCTTCTCTTCACCCGGTATTATTGTTGCCCACATGCCATACCCAACACCAAAGACCCCGAGCAGGGATAGTGACGTCAGGAAAGTCCTCATGGCACTCATGATGTCCACAGACTGCCCCCAGCATCCACAGATGATCCCTGATCTTCTAGTGCAGCTTGATCCTCCTTCAATGTCAGTGGACTGGAAGCAATGCATTGTGGGAGTTCTTCATTATACAACTCTTTTTAACCAGCTACTGGCAGACCAAGTTACTACAGTTGAACTGGAACCAGAGATGTGGAAAAGTGTTCTGTGCATGTTAACTTATTTTATAACTGAGTATATATTTAAAGGACATTGAGAGTGAATTGATATTGTCATGTTTTTAAGGTGCTGTGTGGGCCATTGGAGGTGGATTTAAGAAGCAGAACCTCTCGGATTCATCGGTGTGAAACACAGTGGTGCCGCTCCATGTGTGCCTGCTGTGTGTGGAGACATAAAGAAGTTTATGCACAGGTACTACAAACACAATGGTTTGTCATGTGTGAGGTCTTTGAACACCTCTGAAGGCCTAGTTTTGTAAACTATATGTTAAAAGTGTCTGCATCCCCATCAGTTGCTTATACAGAATGCCTGCAAGAGCCCTGTGATCGGAAAATGAAAGACGTCTGGTGGTGCCGACCCAAAAAGGTAAGAAATCCTTCCCATGCACCTTCTCTGGATCAGATCCACGATGGTGGAACAATCTGCCCGTTACAACGTGTTTGGCAAACTCAGTTTCCATGTTTAAAAACCGCCTTATATCCCATCTTTTCCCAAATCCTCTTTTCTGACATCCTCGTTGTTTCCATCCAAAAAAATACTTGGTACTTGGTTCGTATGTTGAATTGGACTATTTCACTTATGAGTGCTTTTCTTGTTCTAAGTGCTTCTCTTGTAAACCTCAAGGCGCTTTGGATAAAAGCATCAGCTAAATGACTAAATGCAAATGTAAATAGCATTACGGTCAATAAGTCCTGCTAAAAATTCCACAAAGCTCCTTTAAAGTTTACATTTTTCTTAACTGTGTGTGTGTGTGTGTGTGTGTGTGTGTGTGTGTGTGTGTGTGTGTGTGTGTGTGTGTGTGTGTGTGTGTGTGTGTGTGTGTGTGTGTGTGTGTGTGTGTGTGTGTGTGTGTGTTTTGGAATATACAGCAGTAATATCCACAATACACATACCTAGATTATATAAACAGTAACTTTTATTGTAGACTTCAGAAAACAGAATTGACCGTTTTGACAGTGGCTTGCTTGTCCTTGTTACGCTTGTCAGACTCGGTCTCTATCTTTAAAAAACACCTAAAAACTCATCTTTTCCGGCTACACCTAACTCACTAACTCACTTCTTTTCTAACTACTCACTCTATCAAAAAAAAAAATAAATAATAATCTTTTGTAACTTCGCTCTCTGTGTAACTCGGTAGCATTGTTGTAGCACTTGTTCACCTATTGTTGTATCGGCTATTTACTGCTTCATTGTCTCCTCGACTATTGTAAGTCGCTTTGGATAAAAGCGTCTGCTAAATGACAAAATGTAAATGTAAAAATGTAAAATGTAAAATGTTGTATCTCTCAGTGAGGAATTTGGCACAAGTTATAATATGTATTTAAAATAATTGCTTAAAACAACAGAAACCATTACAGCAACAGATTTCTTGGTTTTTAATGATACTATAATTGTGTCTAGTGGTAGTAGATGTTCTTGCGGATGGCGACCAATAGAAAACCATTGAACCCTGCTGGAATAAGGATGCTTTACAAAACAGTTCAATTTTATTCTTTTTAAGTGCTCCATATTTTCAACTTTATGCTTCCCACATGCACAACTAAAGTGTAAGTGGCAGAACTGGAAGTTCTTTATACTTTCCAGCAGATGGCTCTAAAATACTATGTGGTGCTGTAAGGGATCTTTGTGTATTTGTGTGTCTGTGACTCATTGCAGGCTGTGTGGGTGTGTATAAAGCACATAAGTGCTGATAACATGTGTCCATCAGAGTCAAGGTGCAGAACAGACAGCCGATACGGAAGGTACATATTAGTGTCTCTTTAAGCGACAATTTCTCAGCTTGATCACATGTGGAGCTTTGTTCATGTAAGATCACCATGGTAACCACAGTTTCTGAACAGTTACTAGTTACAGGGTAGTGCAACAATACAACTGTGGCAACATGGTGTAAACCGCTTGTCAAAGAGCAAATATATGAAAGAGATTATAAAACAATATAATATATTATGCATATTTTACACGTCATACAACAATACCATATATTATTATTTATATATTTAAATAATTTATTAAAGGAAACTATATTGTGATGTAAACAAAGGTAATCAGAGTCATTGTTGATCCGCACTTAACCTGAAAAAAAATAGTTGACCCCAAAACAAAAATTATTTAAAAATGGGTTACATTTGATATATTATATAATATTTGGAAGAATGCTTGTAACTAAACAGTCCTTGGACCCCACTGTCTACCATAATGGGAAAAATGTATAGAAATATTTAGGAGGTATTTTTAAGAATGTAGGAGAGCAAACAGGTCTATTTACTTTCGGCAAACATTGTCATTTTTCTTACTATGGCTGTTAATGTGGTCCGAAGTCTGTCTGGTTACCAGCATTCTTCCATTTATCTTTCTCTGGGTTTATCCGAGCCGTGATATAAATACAGGTTTGGACAATAGAGAGTTAGTAATTTATGACATAAGTTTAATTTTGGGTGAACTATCTCTTTTAAGTATATAAGCATTCCACACAGTACAATGACATAAGTCGTTTAGAAAACGCATTTATACAAGTTAATTTGGATTAAGGTGAATTTTGTGAATGTTTCGTTTTATTAAAGGTAACAGTTCGGGCCTAAATAATTTTTTCGTCGTATAGTATTTGACCAGGTCTCAGAACTTTATGTGATACGGTACATCCCTCACCCTGCCTATATAATTCCAGTACAAGATTAAGGCTTAAACCTTAGATGTTCTAAAGCACAACAAAGTAATTTCTACTGGCTGTGTTATTGCTTGAATATTTAATCGTTTCCTGCCTCTCGCAACCCCCACCTCCTCCAAATCACTCAGTCTATAATGACACCTCTCACGCCAACCCCCTGGCTGCCTTTCCTCTCTGATTGCTACAGTAACGCTTGCAGATGCCTGCTCCTGTTGCCATGACACCCACTTTTTTCCCGAAGGTGCACTGATGATCATTGAAGGAAATATTCATGTGTGCGAGTGTCTGCTAGCGTATGTAGACTACAGTGTGTGCTTCTTAGTTTACATTTGTCCATTTGGTGAATGTGTGTACTTTTGTGCATCTTTTAATTATGAAAGTGAACCCCTCTCTGCTTAACAACCTGTTATGCATATTGCACATCCACATCGTGCTTTCGTGATGTTCTCAACAGTGTTTAACGCCCTTCAACACCTGTGTGGTATTTCATGGCACGGTGTCCAGTACGAATGCTAATCATGGCTCGGATGGCGTTGGGAGTGAGTCTCCAGACAGTTCTCGACAAAATTTCAAATGCTAATTCACACTTACAATTTGCGTATGTGTTGTTGCACATAAATCATCTGTGGAAAAGGGAAATGCCTTGCTGTCTGTACTTCCTTTATGGAATTAAGTCATTTTTAATAATCAGAATGTTGTGGGAAAGTAAAAAACCTGATTTAATCCTCATTAGGGAAAAACAATGGACAGTCCCTTGAAGGGAACTTAGTTTACATAGTTTAAGGATCGGTTTCCACCCTTCTGTTGTTTTTATGCTGTATAGGATTCTTTTTTCTGATAAACACAAGAGAAGATATTTTGTGAAATGTCTCTTTGGTTTTGGGTCCATACAATGGAAGTCAATGGGGAACAGTGTTGTTTGGTTGCCAACCTTCTTCAAAATATCTTTTTTATGTGTAATGCCACAGAAAATTTTACAAGGTTTGGAATGACATGACGGTATACTGCAAGCGATTCCCTGTACTTTTAAAGTAAGTTACCAAGTTGCCAGTTACTGTTTGTTGTATCTCTGTTATCTTTGTATTTTTGTTATTTTTGCGATTTAACACTTAGTTGTCTCCTTGATCCTTTGTTAGTCCTTTTGTATGTAACACAATTTAACTTTACCCAAAATATTACTGTATAGCTGCAATACACTACTTTACTGTATTTTTACTAGATAATATGTTATTATGACATAATAACATTAAATATCAAAAGGATAAAACTATTGTACAAAACATTATTTATTAAATCATTTAATTAAAATTTTCTTAACCTGCAGAAATGTTATCACTTTTTGGATGAACTTTAAGAATTAACATATAAATCTTACTGGTGTTCCTGTTTTAAGTATGTTGATTTAAGATCTTCACTTTTGTTTATAAATGTGTTTTTACACCAGAAATAAAAAAAGACTGCATTTTAAGACCTATTTTGCTCAAAAAAGCACACTCAGGTGACTTGAGCGACAATGTCCAAAGGACACAACAGGATATCAAAACCATCATCTTCTCCCAGCCCCATTTCTCATCCTGAGTCCATTTCTCTCTAATCTGTCTTACAAATTTCTTACTTCCAACCTCCTCTAAATTCTGATAAGGTGCTCTGTTTTAAATAATTCATGTTCCCTTCTGTCTTTCTAACACTCTGTCATTCTTTTATTATATTAGGGAAATTTATTTCAGACTGATGTTCTCCTTCTTGCACCCGAATCATGATTCTTCTTGACTCATTGTTGAGAACCGTCATCTTGAGATGTAAGGATAAAGGGTTAAACTAGTGATCTATAATACAACCTATTATCATTGGCTTGCGATCTGAAATCCTCTTCAAACAAAGAACGCTTTTCAAGTGTAGGTGTCTTCAGTCTGCGTGTGTCTTTATGTCTGTGTATGTAGCGGCAGCTTGTCTGTGCCTCACTCATGTTTCAAACTTATCAATTGTAACCAGTTTCCATAGCAACATCTCTCAAGAGGTGAAGAGAGAGAGGAGGAAAGGGAGAAAAAGGAGAAATAGACTTCGGCAATGGAATGTATGTGATTACATGCATGTTTCCCCATGCGCCACAGATTAAACTGCACTCTGGTGCCCTGCGATAAACGTGCATTGCATTTTTTATTTATTTATTAATCTATACCCTGTTCCATTTTTCTGCTCCATTTTCATAATATATTGCTTTTTTAAAGCTTTGGCACATTACTCAGATGTGTGGCCATGCACAGATAGTGGACGTTGAGCAGGCCTTTGCTTTTGACTTTCATATACACAACCTAACATTAAATGAATTTGGTTCTTTTTGTGTTTCCATGGCAACCAAACCTCTTATTGACTCTAAAGCACTCACACTTTCTGTCTTTTATCATCACTTGTTAACATTTTCTTATGCTCGTTTTACACAAGACTCAAACCATCAAATCATATATGATGTGCTGGCCTTCAACATCTGAATCATATTTTTTTATCTCTATTTTAATTTAGATTTCGCAGAATCCAGTTTTATTCTTATGCTTGAAGGGATGAAAAATCCTGAGTCACCCTCAAGTAATTTTGAGCTTTATCGATGATCTTTCATTTTTCAGTTGATCACGACAGAGTGTCTGAGCTGCTTTTTCCCATTAAGGTGCATAGGAACCAGAGCATAAGAATGACAGACGTGTATTAATAGGATAGTAGATACCCAAAAGGAAAATTCTTCATATCATTTCAAACCTGTAAGACTTTGTTCTGCAAATCACACAAGAAGACATTTCGCGCGTTGGCATGTTGGTAACCGAACCACAACTGCATGTATTGAATTGTACTTGTTGTGTGTCCATACAATAGAAGGAAAGGTACACCACCTTAGTACAGTTACCAAAATTCTTCATAATATCTTCTTTTGTGTTTTGTTGGTAACAGAACCTTAACGGCAACCATTTACTTGCATAGGTTTTGTGTCTATACATAGCGAACATTCACTCCCTTTGTTCTGTTACCAACATTTTTCTAAATATATTCTTTTGTGTTCTTCAGGTAACCAGGCCTCGACAGAACGTTTTTTGTGTCTAAACAATACAAGTGAATGTGTAACGCCTTTGTTCAGTTACCAACATTCTTCAACATATCTTATTATGTGTTTTTTTGGTTACATAACCTTGATGGCACCCACTGACTTGAATTGGTTTCGTGGCTTTACAAACTGGATGTTTACTGCTATTTTTCAGTTACCAACATTCTTCAAAATATCTTATTATTGATAACAGAGCCTCGACAACACCCATTAAGTTGTATTGGTAGATTGTCAAGACATTAGAAGTGACTGTGTAACGCCTTTGTTCAATTACCAAAATCCTTCAAATATCTTCTTTTGTTTTCTGCAGAAGAAACAAAAACCATGCTTTGAGAATAATATTTGAGGACTGTCCCTTTAACATACAAGGGAGCCTAAATGATTTCGATATTTGTGACAGTTTCTTGAACAGTGATATTTTTTAAAGGAATGCAAATCTCTGTGGCATTTATTTCCTACTGCATGAAGAAATCAGTAACACACTTCGCTCTGCGACATTGTTTTATTAGAACATGAGGAATTGCTTTTGTAGAGTATATAAGCTTTTAGGCTGTATCCGACTGAATACACACCGTAAAGTTACCAAAGGTGCCGTAGCGTACATTAATGAATCATGTATAAAAGATCATGCAGATATTCTTAAATGTAGATACTGCATGTTAACAAATTTCAAATCACAAAAAGACTTCCAGTGATGACGTCTAGAATGAAGACCCTAGTTCTCTCCCTGTCCACAGTACTTTTGTTGTGCCAATAGCGATTGTCCAGGGTATATTCACATTTCACATTTATTTGGGTATATCAAGACAGAGGCAAGATATATAAAGAGAGACCCAACTAAAGAGGCAGCGTTTCTAAAATGCACTCTGACTGCATCTTTATTAAATTACTGGCTTATTGAAATGAGTTGTTAGATTTTATATGTGCGTGTGTGTTGAAGAGAATATAATAAAAACCTTCACCACAGTATTGTGTAATGAATCTGTTCTAGCTACCGCTGAGGCTTAGGAATAATATGCCACCTTATTAATCTACAAAGCTAGAACTACACACATGTAAGTTAGTTAAATAATTAATCATTAATCTACTTTGAGCAGACTTATGGACACAACACAACACACATGGTGGCCCTCAATGACACAGAACGGAGTGGCATAAATGCTGTATACACGTAGGATTGCCTGAAAAGTTGTGGTTCCTCGCTGCAGTTGGTCTTCAATGTGAGACCCCCATCACTGACATCACCATGACAACCTCATCACCTGCATGTCCATCATCTGTTATACGTTCAGCCGCGTTGGACCATCTCACGCACATCAGCCCACTCAACGCAAATGGCTCTTCCTCTGTTACTGCTACAGTTCATCTGTTGGCATTCCAAAAGTGCTTTTATGATTTGTCACAGTCTATCGAGTATTTGAACTCCGGCAGAGGTTGGGGTCGGATCTCCCGTCCCTCGGGAACAGCACGTCCGACATGCCCACATCAATTAAGGATCTCACGAAGGAAGCGTTGTTGTCCTTGCCGCGGCCCGTGATGGATAAACCCAAAACATAAAGTCCCACTTATAAAAGTTCTTCAGGATTGATGATGCTCAAACAGTTTTCCGGCTTGTGGTATTTTTCCCATTGGTCGTTTGGCTTGGAATATACGTGTAAACATCATCACCTCACCGATGTAGAAATATACTTGTGCGGTCACAACAATAAAACTAACCGAACTGTAACAAGGAGATATATATTAATGTAATACGATTTTATATTGTATCTCTACATATGTGTAAATTTATAGGTATCTATCACAAATACTGAAATAGCAAATACTCAATAATTAAATGACAGAACAAGATCTACCACACAAAATGTGGTTTTGTGATATCTGAACAAACAAACAAAAAAACATTGCAACATAAATTACCTAATATTTTAATTTCAAGGTAATATGATTCGTAAATGTCTTTTTTGTATGAATGTGTCTCTTTTTAAGACGAGCAGCAGAAGATTTCAGCAGCCCTTAAGAAAATAAACGGAGTAACAAAACCCAACCGATACTTTTGTTCTCCTTCTATTGCACTAATTTCTTTAGGTCCACTTGTCTTCTCATTTTTGAATGGCAGTGATTGAGGCAACTTCGCTTTGGTGGCTTAAAGTGCCTCATTCAGCTTTCTCTTCGTATGTCCATCGTCCATCCCCACCCAGAAGATCTGAGGAGGAGCTGAACAAGGTCAGCGGTGGAGAGGTGAGGATGAGGGAGAGGAAAGCGTGACATCATTCTGTCTTTGTTCTGTCATCCTTTTATAGTCCTTTATTCTTCACTCAAATCGCTTAAAAGCTGACAAGAGCGTACACCATACTGAAAGAAAGATAGATGGAGATGAGAGAAATTATTAAAGTGAGACTGTCATTTGTTCTCATGCAAACGTTCACCTTTTTAATTAGAGACTTTGTTATAATATAAACCTAATAATAGCAGATTACTATCATCTGTCAGGGTGAACCAAAATTAAAGTTCGAAATTAAAAATATAATCCATTAATGAAAATTGCCTAATTTACTGACCTTTTTTCTTTAACAGAACAGAAAAGAAGATATTTCGAAGAGTGTGGTAACTAATTTGGTTTTGTGCCCATCCAATAGTAGTCAATGGGCACCATTGTTCAGTTACCAACATTTTTCGAAATATCTTCTTTTGTTTTCTGCAGAAAAAGAAATGCATACAGGTCACAAATGACAAAAGGGGAAACTACATGAGAGATTTTTTTGTAAACTATCAGTTCAGCCAAAAAAATTTACTCATTGTTTACCCACACTTTTATTTCTGCCATGGAACACAAAAAATATTTTGAAGAATAGTGGTAACTGACACCCATTCACTTGGAGTGGTTTTATGTCCATATAATAGAAGTGAATGGGTGCCACTGTTGTCTGAGTACCCACATTCTTCAAAATATCTTCTTGTGTGTTTTGCAAAAGAAAGTCACAGAGTTTCGAAATAACAAGAGGAGGGGATATTACAGAATTTAAAATTTAAAAATGTTTAAATGGCTGTACCTGTAAAGATAGTAGAAGAAGGAGAGCAGGTAGAAACCTAGTTTGCACCAGGACTCTTTTTGGCAGTAATTCAGAATGTCTGCATTCATCACACTCACTGGATCATACATAACCTCAGACCCATCTGCAGGACGGTGAAAGAACCTAAAAGAGAAAAACAGAATGAGTTAGTAAATAGCAAGACTTTTGCAGTTTATATAAGTAAGAATCTGTACCTCCAGAGATGATAAAGAAGCAGTGGGATGTTAAGTCCTAGAGTTACCCACTCTCCCGCACACATGAACATTAGACAGAAGAGGCCGTGGATGGAATATTCTGGGACCACCAGCTGCAGAAAGGGGTTATGAATAGTTGTAACGCATGTGAGAGCTTGTGATGTCTGTAAGCGAATGTGCAGACTGTTGACAAATGTCTCATCTTTTCACATTCAGGACTGTTTCTTTGTGTGCGTGTGAAAAAGAAAAAACATTTTATGGCTTGTAATGAAACTGAATGCTCCAAGACTTCTTTTCATCATCTTTCTGGTTAACATCGCTTTAGCATCTGTTTGTCATCAGTTTCTCACTCTCTTGTATTTACATAATTAATAAATAAAACTGCGTGACGTTCTTTCTTTCCCAGAACATAAAAGGAGATATTTTGAAGAATGATGAAAACTAAACAACACTGTACCCACTCAATCATTGACCTGCATTGGGTTTGTTGAATGGGTACAAACCATTGGTTACCGACATTCTCCAAAATATCTTCTTTTGTGATGTACTTGACAACTGATCATTTTTGAGAAAACTATTTTGCTTCAAACTGGCTCTGCAATCAACCATACTTTCACTCACCCTTCGGAGAAGGTTGCAGATTCTCTCTATGTTCAGTATTCTTTCCCTCTGAGGAGAAACAGAAAAACACTGTAAGATTTCTAGAGCACACTCCAGCTGAAATCATTCTATATGGTGCTCAGCATGTCTTGTGTGTGCACATGTGTGCATGTATTCCACAGACTTTCTTTCGATCCCGCTGTTCACAGTCAGTAGGCTGATGCTGTGTAGTTGATGCTGTGTGAAAGAAATCGTGATCTATGAAAAGCCTTACCGCTCTGGTGGGGTTGCTCTGATCGATGGGGTTTTTGAAGTCTGTGCGCAGCTCATCAAATGCAATAATCTGGACAGAAACAGGACTAGTGTTACTTGAGCAACCGTACCAGGATTTTGGAAGTCTCTAGTGTGTATTTAACAACTAATAAATGTTTACAGACGTTGTTTCTTAAATTCCTAAACGTATACCTGAAAATGACGAGTCATCACATACTCACCCTCTTGTCATTTCAAACCTCTATGACTTACGCCTGCAGAACACAAAATACGATATTTTGAAGAATATTGGTAACGCTTACTATAAGCCCCCTTTGAATTCTATTGTATGGATACAACCAATGCATGTCAATGGGGAAAAAAAAATTTTCTCACCAACATTTTTCAAAATATCTTCTTGTGTGTTCTGCAAGAACGTCATACAGGTTTTAAATGTCTAGAGGGTGAGGAAATTATGACTTTTTTCAATGTAAATTATGCTTAGATATATTTTCCTTTCTACCCCTTCTCCATCTTTTCCCCTTATAGGTCTCCTCACTTCATTGTCCACTACAAACAGATGCAGTTGCCATGGTGACTGAATGACCCCCCTAAACGGGCGTCATGGTTACTATAGAAGTGAGTTCACAATCTTATTGGCTGAGAGCCATAAAAAGATGAAGGGGGGTGTCAGAACAAAATTACGGTTTGATAAGCATTCTCAATAACATGGTTTCTCACCGACATGCACTCATGCACAGACTCTCAACCTCCCCCATTCTGTCTCCATACTCGTTCCTTCTCTCACTTATATATATATATATATACACACACATGTTCACACCAAATGACTCATGTTTAGATTCTCTCCCACTCTTGTCATTAGTCAATACTCAGTCATTTCAAGTCTGTTTCTTAATGGCCCTTTCAACGTCTTAGACTTAAGGTCTGCGATCCACCCCCAAATACCTTGACTTCTTAGGAATGCAGAACACACGTGCTTGGTGCCGCTGTCTTAGAATTTAAAAATTCTGTTTCATTGTATTTGTCTGCTGTAGCCTTTGTGAGACTCCTGCATCTAGTATGTAGAATACAGATGATGCTAAAATCTCTGGTGGCGTCTGTGTAAATTTCATTCGTAATTCTACAGACAGTGGGATGCCTCAACGGAGTTCTGATGCTCTGTTGACCTCTTCCTCTGCTTTGTTGAACTCTGTGAACCAGTTTTGTTTGCATGGGTGAAACATGTCTGGGTCCTATTTTAAATTAAAAAGGAAAACACTCTGCTTAAAAACATGCATATTCTAATGAAATTGTCATTTCGCAATTTTTTCTTTACCAAGAGAAAAATATGTATATTATTGTATAATTTTATTGGTATACGAAGTAACATCATATTTACATATAATTTGAGTAATTATTTATAATAATTGAATAATTGTATACAATATTTATTATATATACTTTTATACATTATATATACATATATAAATACTTTTTCCATTACATAAACTTAATTTATTTAATGTTTAAAGAAAGATTTTATTACGTTATTTAGCTGTTTATTTTGTTATATTTACTTAACCACATGAAAGATTTTTACATTGTACACCTAAATCTATTGAAATTGACATGTAATTAAAAACATTTATAATTATTGAAGTATTTACAAAATTAAAAGTTAAAACTATAACATAGGCCTCTATGTAGCATTTTCTTTAAAAATTATATAATAAATTCTTAAATATATATATTTTAATCTTGAATGTAAATGCGACATTCACTCATAAATTTGTTTTTGGATGTGTGACTCTAAAATCAATTTAAATGCACTACTTTAACAGGTCTTAAAATGAAGAGAAACAAAAGCATACAATGCTTGATGTATATATATTGCCATTATTTGTTGCTAATTTAAATTGTTCCCTAAGATGTACATTTAGGAAACTAACCATCTGATAAACTCTTTTTTTGTATCCGTCTGTATGAACTGTCAATCATTACTCATCAATGACTCAGAATGTCTGTTCCAATAATAACTAGTACGTTTTATATTCACCTCATGTACTAGACCCCTTGGTAAGGGCAGAGGCGACAGCTTGGACAGACACACACCAGTCTCAGCACCCGAAAACTGGCACCAGCGCACATATTCACACTCACGCAGTCAGAGACTTGGCGACGGTGTGGATTCTGATGCCAGCTCGGAATGTAAGTGCGACGGTGCTACAGGTAACACATCAAGCTCTTCCACACACCTACGTACCCAAGTAGTATAAAATACAGAAGATCTACAGCAAAGTGTGAAACTATAGGCTTTGGACTTACCTGCCAGATGACGAAGAAGATGAGGGCGGCGCAGAGCACAAGTGTTAGCATGTAGCAGAAGGCAGCAAAGGTGAAGGCCATGGCTGTGCCGGCCAGCCTGACGGTGAGAAGGGTCGAGAGAGGGCAAAGGGGAATCCCCCCCTGCTCTCTCTCTGTCTTTTTAATGGGTTTCCTTTACTTTCACACTGTTGCTCACTCTCCCACTCCCAGCTCGTGGTCCAGGTGAGGATGGAGAGACCTGCTGAAGAGTCTTCAAGTCTGGAGAAATGAGGCGTCTGGCTTTCTCCACTATCCACCTCCGCTGGCTGGAACGTCTTGTAGCATGTGTGCTGGACTCTGTATGTGCGTGCGTGTGTGTGATTCTTTCTCTCTCTTTGCCTGGGTGCTGTCCAGATAACTGCTGGAGCTGTTTCCGCTTTTCGCTCTCCTTCCAGTCTCTCTCCCCTCTTCTTCACTTGCTCTCTCTCTTTTCCTCTGATTGGCAGAAGGGGTTTTTGTGTGTTGAGAATCTGTCCCCTCCCCCTGTCTATAAGGGTCCACACACCTTATACACCACACAACATCTAAAAAGCATGTCGTCGACACATGGGTCACGGGAGGATAGTTGTCGTCGTACGATCTGAAACAGACATTGATCGAGTTGTGAATTCTTTTTCTCTATATTGATGGAATGGCGAACAGTGATTACAATTAGAGGTGTTTCTAAATGTGGACGTGTCAGTCAATAACATGACACTTGTGGACCTCTCCGATCAATTGGTCTGGTTTTAAGTGCTGTTGGATCAATATCCATGTATTTCAAACATATGATGATTGCATACTGCGAAGATGAAATACTCGACTGGTTATTTTCTTCACCATATGGCTTCACTTCAATCATCTTGGATTTAATAAATGTGCCATATTTAGATGTGTGGCCATGCATGGCATGCTGTAACAACACAGTAATCATGTACAATCCTTCAAACTGTCTCCACATTTCAATGATGAGGGTGAAGAATGGTGTATTGATGAGAATTTAAGCATCGTCTACCTCAAGCCTGTCAACGTCTGTCCTGGTTCCCCTCATTTTGCTCCAGTCAATCTGTGTCGACACCGTGTCACAAATCTCTGGTCTGTCTGGCTAGGGTTGTCACAGTCGGTCCCATAACACATTCTCATTGGCTGGATGGTGCTCTGAACAGGTATGAAAGCCAGAAGGTTGTATTTTTTCTTTTACACGCCCAGGTAGCACGACATTTTATTTCAAATGTTTCTACTTATTTCATTATCACATGCAATAATTTGATTAAAAAAACAAATAAAAAAAGCCCCATTGTACCCTCCACCTTACATAATCTCCTTACCTTCAAACATGATCCCCAACTAAATTAAACAGTGTTTTCCCTCTCTAAAAATGTGTTTTGTGTCCTGCTTTTCGCCCGTACTCTCTCATTCCCTCGAGAGGTATGAGGGGGCAGAGGGAGCTCCAAGTCCTTTCTTCTTCGGCTTCCCTTGTTTGTCTCTCACCATCTCTCTCTCTCTCTCTCTCTCTCTCTCTCTCTCTCTCTCTCTCTCTCTCTCTCCCCTCCCTCTTTTATTTTCGCAGAGCTGTCTCTCTCTTACACAGTGTTACTTTCTTGATGAAAGTGTTCCTGTCACTGCAATGGAAAAAAGTCACTTTTTTCCATTTCTCTCAATTTTGTATCCACTATATGTCAGGTCCACAGATCAAAGAAAGGGTGTTTTCCTCACCTTGTGTTTATATGGTCATACTTTTCCATCCAAACAAACAACACACATGTGTATATTTTAAAAATAGATTTATATAATATTATTTATATTTATTATAAAATATGCAATTTTTTCTAAATATCTCACACATTCGGGTCCCCAGCTTTCTCAATTATGGCGTGTGCATAAATTTTTTAACAAATACCCCCAGGGTCTTATTTTTCTTTTCCAATTAGCTCTTTTCCAATATCTCTTTTCTGGTTGTTCTGTGAACTTTATGCATGGGGAATATTTATTGCACCCAACCTGTTTGAAATGTACCCCAAGGTGATGTCTCTGAATCATCCTCATTTTAAAGTGTATTAAGACGTGTTATTAAGACGGCGGGTATATTGGCTTATATCAAGTTTTCAGCTTTCAAGTCAAATTGCACATGTCCTCCAGCATGTGTTTGTAAGACATGGGTGCTGTACTAATGGAATCCAAGAGTACCACCTGGTGGATTCTTCTGCATGATCTCCATTGAAGTTTCACATCAACTTAATACATTTCAACACTTTTCCACCACCCTTGCCTTAGTTCTGCTAGTAGGGGAGACTGGGGACAGGGACAAAATACTACTTCAACATAGAACTTTTTATGTTA
The DNA here is from genome assembly GCA_033220385.1 of Triplophysa yarkandensis. Lineage (NCBI taxonomy): Eukaryota > Metazoa > Chordata > Actinopteri > Cypriniformes > Nemacheilidae > Triplophysa > Triplophysa yarkandensis. The sequence goes on from CM065673.1 coordinate 9,802,470, forward strand.
GACTTTTTCCTATAAAACTGAAACATTTCAATTTGATATTAAATCAGTGTTTTCTTCTTAAAGGCATTGCAAGAAGATGTAAAAGCTATTATTTCTACATTACAAAATATTTTATCATGACTGCCGATATGGGGACATTTTTTTATTTGTAACACTAATTTATTGTATGGATGATTCATAGCATGGTTTGTTTTTCACAAGAACATATGTGTTTAAGTACATTTAGTCCATATATATTAAAGTAAGTGCTTATCCAGTCCATTTAACTAGAGAGGTTTAAGAAATTAAATTTTGTGTCTTGATTTTTTAATCACTTTGTCTGTTCGGAAATAAATGCACAAAATGCAAATGTATGTTCAGGAATGTATTTTTAGCATAATTTGATCAATGTTTCAACCATCTCTGGACTGTTGCAGCTGTATCCTGTAATAGGGTCAATTTGACTTTTTCATTTGACTTTATTTTTTCTAGTATTGTCTGATTTTATCATGCAGTGACATGTTAAGAAGTGTGCTTGGGTAGCATACAGATGGGTTTAAAACATTTAAATGTTTTCTTTCCACTAAAAACTGAAGGAAGTACACAAAGTGTTGTTATTCTGACTCTTCTCAAGTCTGAGGTCTATCTTTAAAAGTTTTACTTACAAAGAAAGTTAAAGAAATTTGAAACAAGTTATAACATCGAGTTTATCCTACCAAAACATCTAAAGAAAATTAAATTGATATTGACTTAAAATGTTGCTTGTGTGAATATTCAAATGAAACTTCTCACTTGTTTTAGTTATGTAAATATACACAGTATTTTGGAATTATGTTAATGTATTTATTGCTGTTAAGGGTTTTAATACATTTTCATTTTCTTACAAAGATGAGACAGTAGGTTATGATGTAACAAAGTTAAAGTGAATTATTATGTAAATGTTTTTTTCATAAATATAAGGGGAAACCTCTTTTTATAATCCTCGATAAAGAAAGTGAGATTCATTCAGATGTGATCTTAAAGTCTGATAACAGATAGGCGATCAAAACTATGGAAATATGTCCTTTAATATTTTCACAATTACATTTTTGTATTATTTCTGTATTAACACTTCGTGACTCTATTATCCTCTTTACTCTCTTTCTTTACCTTTTATTGTTTCTTGTTATTGTATTTATTTAGTTGTATATTTGTTTGAATTATTGCTTAATTGTAATACCTAAATGAATATATGTTTATATATAGATGTATATATATATATATATATATATATATATATATATATATATATATATATAATATGTATATATTATTTCAAGTTCTAATATTTTAACTATAAATGGTTTTATGAAGCCATCAATGGAAAAAATCCTTATTTTTATGAAAGAGATATAATTGTTTTATTATTAATTTATATTTTTAATTCAATCATTTTTAATCCATATCAAATAATTGATTGACACTTCTCACCATTTTGCTGCCATAGGAACCTTCGTTCATTTAAAAGTCACCGGAACTAAAAGTCCCAGCTGACGCGTCACACCCGGAAGGTATTATCGGCGCACAGCAGCGCGTGGTTCTGTTTTGATCAGTTTGAATCTGTTTCATTCGAATGGCTGCCAATAGTCAATCATGCTCAATATGGCTAGGATCAGAAACTGGCATATTAAAAGGTAAGAAGATACAAAGAGTTTGGTTCCTTTAGACACACTTCACCAAACTAGCTTGCTAGCCATGCCCACAACATGTTTTGCACGTGAAATGTCTCATGTTCTCCTATTTCTGTGTTTCACATCAAGGGGTGAGTCTCACCAAAAAGCAAGCTTTTAACTTCTGTGAAATAAGCAGTTTGAGTCGTGATCAGGAGGTGTGTGTGATGGCATGGGGTGACCCACATGAATCTGAGGTGAGGACCACACTGGATGCTGATGATGCTTTGATTGACAGCTCACATCTCCATGTTTGTTTGTACCTACAGGTGCTGGTGGGCAGTGTGAATGGGACAGTGAAGACATTCAGCACAGATAAAGGCATCTTCACAGCAAGCAGAGAATGTGGGGATCCATCCCAGGGCAGATTCACAGGACTGGCTGTTACTGATAGGTGAATCCCAAAATGTATCCACATGATCTCATACGTGACATGTTGGCACTTATGCGTGACATTTCTCTCTGTCTTTCCAGCTCTTGGATCACGTGTGTCGAGTCAGGATTACTGAAGGTGTGGAAGGAAGGCAGTACGGACACCGTAAGTCAGTGGGTGCACGTGTAATTCTGCATCTCCTGCTGTTGATTTATCTTCACATGGGTCTGTCCATAGGTGGAGGTCAATGTTGGCAATGGGATTTGCAGGATGCAACAGAACCCCTCACAGCGCCATCGAGTGGCAACAGGAGGCAAGGAGAATCCTCTCAAAGTGTGGGATCTAGAGAGACCGGATAAAGCCGTTTTCACGGCCAAAAATGTAGGTGTTATGGATTATGACAAACATCATAGTCATGGTTGTTTTGTTCAGTATTGATATCATGATTATTCTGTTCGATATTGATATCACACATTGAATTGGAAGGATTTGGCAAATAAAACCATTTTTAAATAAATAACAAGTTTTCAATTTTCAAACCAATAATAAATATATAAGGAAAACTACATATGAATATGTACATTTATAAAAGTAATATAAGTGACCCTCCCTGTTAACACCAGGCTAAAGTTGGGAAATCGTATCCTGAGATAATGAGTACAAAGTTTGATTTCAGCCATTAATTCCACTACAATTTCAATCTTTGTCATGGCCTTGCCTTGTCAATAATATATAAGATTATCTTTTCACAGAATGTCCTTTACATTATGATCATTATTAAAAAAGAATTAATGTAGGTCAGTAAATCGAACAAAAGGAATTTAGCTGGGTTTTCATTGGCAGGGTCACATATATAAAATTATAAACAATTGGCAAAATAGCTGATTTAAAATCAATTATTTGTGGCACAGCTAAAATGTTAATCTTTTGCACATTAAAAACATGTAGTTTGTGCTCACTGCGTTATCTCTTACTAGACCTCTTTTCATTTCAAACCTTTGAGACTTTCTACTGCAGATATTTTGAAGAAAATTGACAAATAAACAGCAATGGCACCCATTCATTTCTATTTTATGATCTGATGCAAGCGAATGGGTAAAACAAATTTTTTCAAAATGTCTTTTACTGCGTTATGCCACATGTCATGTAATGTAGGAATGGAAATCACAACAGGCGGAGAAAACGATGGCATAATTTTTATTTTTAAGTAAACTATCACTATAACTTTTAATACGTTCTAAAATCAGGTAGCCCATGATTGGTTGGACATGCGAGTACCCGTGTGGGTGAGGGACATCGGCTTCATCCCAGATTCGGATAAAATAGTAACATGTACTGGACACCATCAGGTTTGTTGAAAACAATTACATGATACTGAAACATCATCTTTATATTTATTTTATCATTAAAGTTTTTTTCCCTTATAGTCAAACCCCTTAACCTCCCATCTTCACTTCTTAATAATTCAGATTCGTGTGTATGACCCCTCAACCTCTCAGAGGAGACCTGTGATGGAGGTTCAGTTTGGAGAGTACCCGCTCACAGCTCTATCTCTCGCAGCCAACCAGAACTCTGTGGTGGTGGGTAACACTCACGGAGAGCTTGCCATCCTGGATCTCAGGAAAGGTGAGAAGGTTATGGATGTTCAAGCAGGAAAACCTGCTCACAAAAAGTTCATTGAAGTGTAGAGAGAGTTTATTTGGTTTTTTGACTCCTTTTGTGCCCTGGATATCTGTGTGTTCCAAGTAGGAAGCTAGCCAGTCTGCCTTTATGCAATGTAACATAAAACTCCCAAGAGTATTATGTTGTCTGACCCAACTGCTCACCTCTCTCTGCCTGCGTTGTGCTGCAGGGCTGGTGAGTGGGTGTCTTAAGGGTCTGGCGGGTACTGTGCGGGGGCTACAGTGCCATCCAACTCTTCCATTGGTGGCCTCCTGTGGTTTAGATCGCTTTCTGCGAGTACACAGCCTGGAGGACCGCTCCTTACAACACAAGGTATGAAGAAACCAGGTTTTCGTCTGAAATATTCTCTGTTTTTTCTGTCTTTGAGTTTTGTATAGGCCCTCCACTTATTTTCATCTGTTGCATGCACCACATTATCAGAAGTGCCTCCCACTCAGTGCCGTGTTTGTGTGAATGCAAATATTATGGACTTATTTTCTGTGTGCAGGTATATCTGAAGTCACGACTCAATTGCGTCCTGCTCTCGAGCCGAGAACTGGAGGTAAACAACTGTTTAAAGTGCATAATTTTGATGATTTGTTTTTATGTAACTGGTCATCAACGAAAACATTTTTTCTCGTTGATGATTTTCATGCCATTCCCAGATGACTAAAAATAATAACTGTGCGCTTCTCTTTCAGTATTCCCGTGTTGATGTTTCTGGAGATGTAGAGGAGGTTAAACCAGAGGAGGATGAGGTTTGGGATACCATGGAAACGGTTACAGAGAAGACCAAAAAGAGGCCTGCCCAGAAAGAGAAAGCAGTAGTGACGAGCATAGATGAAAAAAAGAAGAGAAAAGTAGCAAAGAAATGATTTTACAAATGTTTTTGTAAAAGGACAATTTTATATGAAAAGTTCTCTTGAATAGGAGCAAGTGTTCCGACAATACCCAGTTTTTTGTCATTCTCATTTTGGCCTGTGAAACGGTTTTGAACAATAATCTTATAAATGTAATTTTTAGATTACTTCCCAAATGTGAGCTGAAGCATTTGAACCAGTTTTTCTAAAAACAATCAGCTTGTCCCATCCACCATCACAATTGTGAAATAAACAGAATATTGGAATCTAATGAACCATCTATCCCATTCAAAGGAAGACAAAATGTACTTGTTTGGTGTTGTATGTTAATGGCTTATATATATATATATATATATATATATATATATATATATATATATATATATATATATATATATATATATATATATATATATATATATATATATATATATATATATATATAAATAATGCATGTAATGAACAGACAGTACATTAGAAATATTGTACTGTGTGTGTTTTATGGTACTGGGCATCAATCTGTGCTGTTTAAAAGACGGTTGCTCTGTGTGGTCGTGCATACCTTTGCTGTGTGGGTGTGTATGCACAGTTTCAATCTTGCCCATTGTGCTGTGCACACTCGAACACACCCTATCCTAGCCCAGTCCTTGATAAGATAAGGGATGTCTCGGTTTGCCGTAGAAGCCGTGGCCATTGTAAATCAGACAATTTGGAGCTAATGACTGACTTATTTTTTAAACGCTTGTAAAGTCAAATCCGTGGATTTCAAACATGTTAAGCTCATGATACTTATCTTACTTTACATGCTGTTTCAATACAAATACACAGCAATTTATCAAAATCACAATCAGCACATGAAATGATTTCCACTGACAGGTGTTAAATGGGTTTTAATGCATGCAGATGTTCAGTAAGTGACATCTTTCATGAGACATTTTAAGATTAAAACCAAGTGAATGAAAATGTAAAGTGCTGTTGAGTAAAGGGCCACGTGGAGAGGGGGAAAGCAGTAAAACAGCAAAAGCTGAACTCTGAGACCTTGGATGATTGAGAGGACAGGTGTCGAGATTGCTGACTGGCAATTACAAAAGTGAATCTATGTAGGACAACAGCTTCAGATTTCCTTTATGCTTCTGGTTAATGTTGACATTGACAGACATGAAGTGTGTAAAGCAATTTATGATTGTGATTTGAGTTTGGTTTTGAAATGACACTAAATATGAAATATTTCTGATTTTCTCAAAAGATCCAACAGCAAACCTACCACATCACTCTACCTGTACTCTACCTGTATTGTGGTCACATGTTAGATTGACACTAAAACCCAAATTTCCACCATTCCAAATGTCCTTATTCTGTACTTAAGTAAACTTCTGTTTCAGATTAATTGGCATCTTTATTTCATGTTCAATTTACAATTGAAATTTCTACACATGGCACATACTATGCTCTTTAACCCAACAATGGCAATAATTAACCATCTTCCCTAAGCACTTTATTATCCTGTTATAAACTCTTTTTTCTTTGATCACTGTTTAGAGTCCATAGTCTTTTTTTGTAATTCTGATCATTCAGCATGACCTCATCCATTTCTGTTATTACCAGCTATTAAGATAATATGACCTAAATGACACGTACACTGTATTAGTTTTCACACATGGGATGAACATGGGCTGATGTTAAATAAATACATGATAATACCTATAATTCATTTTCACATTTGGTGTGATGTGCACTGTAAATAATAGTAATAATTATTAAGTTACTTGCTCCATCTAGTGGTTATTTACATTGAAATGAAACCACAGACCATTGTGAATTGAATGGCCCTTGTGTGCTCCATCCAAGACATTGCCTATATCCAAAGCACAGTGGTTTTCTAATTTTAAATGTTTAAATGTTTTCCTATGGATTGTGAGAGAACACAAAATGGGGTCCTGAGCTAATCTGTGTGTAAGGCCATAGGTGTCCAGGATGTTGAATTTGAGGGGCAGGGCCAAACCTATGTTAAATATTGACGAGGAGTGTAATTATTAACTAAGCTTCAAATCCAGATCACTTTTAAACTGGCCTCGCTCGGCCTGACATTGCATTGCTGACTGACGGACACCTCTCACCATTCGCCTCTCTTCTTGTACTGGCACCATTTTTTTCTGGCTGAGTTTTTTTTTCTTTTTAAAGTCATACATTTGCTTTGCTTCTTTTTATTCTTTGTGTTTGCTTTCTCTTCTTTTGTGCATCAGACTCCAGATACATTGTGAGGAAGAACTTTAAAGGTAATTCACTTTTGATTGAAAATCAAGTTGTGTAAATTTGTACGGCACAATATTTGCCACTGCACGCTGTAAATATTAAAAGTATATATGAAATTTAACAGTAACGTGGGGACAAAACTTGCTGAATCATGTGTGAAATTACAATGCTAGGCTCTGAGTGTTTGTAAAAGCTTAAATAAATATTCAAATGTAAATATACCTGTATTGTCTAATAAGGTCAAAAGATCTAAATGCTTTTTAAGAGGACATTACTGGACTTCAGGGTCAAAAGACTTATGTTTAGACATTACATACTAACCATACTATTTTTTAAAAGCATAAATTAAATGACAGACCTTGTGAGTAAGATTTGTCATAACACTTGCTGTTCAGTACAAGAAAAGTCTTATGGGTGGCTTGCATCATGGAAATAATGTGTCTTAAAGTTTTCTGCGAGCATCGTGTGTTTGTAAATCAATTCCATTTTACCATCTTATTGGCATCGGCATGAAAATGCTTTACATAGAATATCTTATTATTGTTCAGAATAAAATATACTAGAGAAAGAATATTAGGAAGTGAGATATAAAGGAACATCCTACATGAGTTCATGTCATTGATTTTTTTTCACCCTGTATAAATGAAGTACACACCACTGGGATGTGTAAGAGAATGGTGAATTCGCAACATGATAACAGGAGGTGATAACACACACTGACTCATCCATTGTGTGCCCCCCTTAATTACTTTATGATCCTGTTTTCCAAACGTAGCATAAAGCGGGAGGTTTACAACAAGGCAAAGTCTAAAATACGACACAAACCAAGACTCCGAGAGGGAAAAAAGCTGATTATTGAATATAGGTTGTGTAAAACTCATGACCCAAATGAAAAGGAAGTGATGTGCAAAATTGGGACTTGGAGACATATAGCATATAATCTATACAGAGACACACCCTGTTTTTCTGCCGGGCGCCCTCGTGTTGACTGCCGTCATAAAATTGCTGTTATCAAGATCAGTCTTAGCACTTTGGCCGAGCTGTTGGCCAATGATGGATTCTATGGCCTGCCATAAAGATGAGAAAGAAACAGGAGGTCAAAGTCATGATGGATCATAACTCTCACGTGTCCTTAATGGAGGTGAATAACCAGAAGCCTGAACTGACTTGCTTTTTCTTTTTAGGTGATACCCATGTTGCCTTAGGAAGGCCAGAGAACAACAAATGTATGGTGAGCATGGGCAACCGAATAAATTGAGTTGAAGTGAATGAACTTTCTCAAAGTGTCCACAGGGGGCGTCGTTTCACAGATCTGGTGCTGGCTGGTTGTAACAGCAACTCCATGTGGAATGATTGAGTCTTCCAGTGGAGCTGCTGTTGCTTGCAGAAAGTCACCATTATCTACCTTACTTCTGTTTGGAAAATAACTGAGTACTACTTGTTTTCCACCTATGCATCCAGATTTAAACGGCGAAGGTAAATGTATATAGAAAGCTGCAGAAAGCAAGGACACAGGGTGATGACCTATGAATTGACAGCCAGTGTTTGCAGTCCAGCTGCCTGTCAGTTCCGTAGGCCACTGTCCTGTTTGTCCTGCTAAACACACACTGATTTGTAATCCATGGAGAGAATGCAGGGCACTTGCTTGTTAAACTCACATGTATATCATGATCTGTACTGTACAGTCAAGCTAAGAAATGTATGAACAATAATGTGAAAAAAAATGCTATAGGATCTAGTATTTACATATTCCGTTCTGATTCAGGTTTGTTGTTATGGATCGTATATATTGATGAATATAATTTTGAATGGGATTAAATGATTTTCAAATGAATAAACAAATACAACAATTTAACTTATGGGACTCAGCCTATTGAACCCAGCTTATGTCCTTTTAAAGTGATTTGTTGTTTTCTACATAAAATCCTTATACACATTGTAAGATTATGTAAAAATGTAATCTTGATATATTTAACATTGACTGAGTTAGGCCATGTTAAAAATGTAAATATAGGTAAATGAAAAGCTGTGATAATTTTTTTTTTGGAGTTTTATTGTGAAACTTCATCCTGGTGTTCACAGGCAGTGTCACAAATGTAATTTTTATTTAATATTCTTCTACAATAAAGATGGATCGCAACATTAGTGACATACATAATATTTTCATGACTTCTTTTAAATGACCATAGAGACATACAAATATTGATTACTGTGCCTCATCAATTGTACAGAATGGGCATAATGCACAATGGAGGAAGCCATCCACTTCACCCACACTGATTCCAGTGCCAGTAGCCTCGTACCCATTTTCACTTTCAGCTTTGTTTAGGGTTGGGTTTATGCGAAACTCTCCAGTTTTACTGGAACAAGCTGATGTTCAATTAACTTTGAGATCCAGTCAACCTTCCAGTCAATCCAGTCAACATTTGTGCACGACAACAAAGGACAATTCATAAATTATACTGCCTGCATCCTTGTAGTAAATTTTGGATGGACAATTAAACAAATGTGCTGTGAACATATTTAATTACTAAAATTAAAATATGTTCAACATATTTGTAATATAAAATATGATGGCATTTACACATTCATAGATACGCAGGAGAGTTGACTCCACCAGCTGGTTCGCTTAGGTTTTTTAACCATTAGCTGGAAAATTCTGTTTGCAAACTTAAAACACTGAAGGATGAAATTCTGTAAAGATATATTTTTTAAATGTACTGTGGAAAATACCATCAACTACATGTAAATTAAAATACAGTGAGTGAATGAGAGCTAATTGAGAGCAATGTCATTTAAATGACACATGAATGATTTCATTCAAAAATATTTTCACTTTGATAATGACAGTTGGTGAACGAAACCCGTTCTCTGATCCCTTTGGAAAAACCCCACAAAAGACAGTAAAAGTGCATTGCACCTCCAACTTTCATTTTCAGTCTTAAATAAAAAGATATGTCGTTTTGTAATCACACCCTTTATCTTATCTTCACTTTAAGCTTCATGATAAAAGAGCACTACAGATTCTCAATGGGTGACGAGGGTATGACCTGTTGTGATAGTGTTAAACTTGGCTCAGTTTCAGACCTACAACCACATATGGACAAATTCAGGAATCATTGGGATAAATAGTCAATACATTTATAGAGATCTTTTCTGTGTACATTAAGTAAAGACAGGTTGCATTTTCAACTAAACACAGCTTTTAATAAGAGGCCCATTCTGTTCTGTTGTGTTGTGTTGTGTTGTACACTGTCAGTCAAAAGTTTTGGGACACTTACTTATGCATTTATATATATTTTTCCAATATTTTAAAACAATAATAAACATATCAGAAGGGAACTCTGTCATGCTTTAAGTGAAAAATGGAAAACAAAAGGAAACAACATTTCATCATCTTCAGGGAAGTCACCTTTTGTCTAGAATTTGCAGAAATGTTTCTTGTCATATTCATCGAGCAGCTTCTTAAGATCCCACCCTAAGATGTATTTTATAATTTTAATGGAGAACTTGTGTATTCCGTAGTGTGACTGGCTGTTGCTTGCAATCAGTCAAAGTCATCCGTTCCAAAAACATTTTGTTATGTGCGTTTTCTCATGAAAAAAAAACATGCATGTTTGCTGAATCTATTTTTGTCTATTAGACCAAGGTGGCAGTCGTGGCCTAGTGGTTAGTGAATCGATCTAGTGCTCACATGGTCGCTGGTTTGATTCCCAGGACCAACAGGTACCGTCTGACGGCCCTTGAGACAAGCACCTAACCCCCAGTTGCCTCCCTGGGTGCTGCCCACTGCTCCAGGTTTGCAGTGCTTGTGTTCACTACTTTCTGGATGGGTTAAATGCAGAGGTCACATTTGGGGTACGGGTCACCCTATCGCACAAATAGGTCACCTTCACTTATCTCAGACATATTTTAAATAAAGGAAAACAATTCACTCAAGTATCCCAAAACATTCCGTCTTTCTTATGTAATATTTTACAACCTTGTTGGAAAAGCGCAATCGAAAACAAAACTTTTGACTATATTATATAATACGTTACAACCTTGTTGGACAAAATATATAGAAACCATTAAAGAAATTATTAATAATTAATTGGATATTATGTAAATAGTACAAGTTTAATGAAAACTAAGACAAGGACTCAACGGGTGGACCGAAACACTACACAAGAAATTTGGGAAAAGCTGATTATTATAATATTTTATTGGTAAAAACATAAATGATGTATGTTTTGTCAGGCAGAGGTGTTAAATAGGGTACATGATTTATATTTAGTTCAATTAATTAATTAATTAATTCATTCATACTTTGTTTTCCTTAAAATAAAATATAATTAAAAACACAGAGCTGAAATGTGAAAGTTAAAGAATTCTGTGGGAGGGTGACAACTTTTATTTTGGAAGTTCCCCTGAGTTCCGGTTCATGTGAGCGTATTCAAGTGTAGTGGGACAGCTCGAGCTCACCCAGTCTGTGTCTCGCGCTGTGGGAGTCTGAGCTCCATACGGGATCTGCTGTGGAAGAAAAAACATTTTTATATCTTTATTTTTTAATCCTCGCTTAGCTTCAGTCCGGTTTAGGCACAGAAAAAAAGACAATTCGCGAAAAAATTTTTTTTATAATAATAATAATTAAACGGATGAGTAAACAGCTGAGGACCAACCGTCACTCTGTTGATTCCGTTGGATGAGAGCTTTCAAAAACAAACAAATTAAACCCTGAAAAACTGCTTAAACCTTCACAAACTTTCAACATGTTCAGCTGGGCGAACAAGGACGGGAAGAAAAAAGATCCCGAATTATTTCAAACGGTTTCAGATGGACTGAGACGACTTTACAAGACTAAACTATTCCCATTGGAAGACATGTACCGCTTCCATGACTTTCACTCTCCGGCTCTGGAGGACGCCGATTTCGACAACAAGCCCATGATCCTGTTAGTGGGTCAATATTCCACGGGGAAAACCACTTTTATTCGGCATCTCATGGAGCAGGATTTCCCTGGAATGCGCATAGGCCCGGAACCGACCACCGATTCATTCATTGCGGTGATGCACGGGGACCAAGAGGGGCTCATCCCGGGCAACGCTCTGGTGGTTGACCCCAAGAAACCTTTCCGAAAACTTAATTCCTTTGGGAACGCCTTTTTAAACAGGTCAGTTACATCAGTTAGTTATATTTTAATTATTAGTTATTTTTATTAGTTAATTAATTAATTAATTAATTGATTAATTAGGGATGCACCGATATTGACATTTGGGCCGATAACTCTTTCACACAGAAAAGTTTAGTTGCTACATAATTTGCATCAAATCTAATTCTTGACAATTATGAAACATAAAGTAATTTATCGGCTTAAAGATATCGGCCTAATTTTATTATTAACAATAATACTAAAAATTATTATTTTTAGTATTATTACACCTAACTCACTAGGAGTACCTTCTTTTCTAACCTACTCACTCTATCAAAAAAAATTAATAAATAAATAAATAAACTTTTTGTAACTTCTCTCTCTGTGTAACTTGGTAGCATTGTTGTAACACTTGTTCATCTATTGTTGTATCGGCTATTTACCGCTTCATGGTCTCCTCGACTATTGTAAGTCGCTTTGGATAAAAGCATCTGCTAAATGACTAAATGTAAATGTAAAAGTAATGTAAAAATGTCGCCTTTCTATATTTTAATAATTTGTCAATAAATGTTTTTTATTATCAAGGGCTATTGGATTTACTGCATGTCATATGTTTTAAGCTCATCTTTTTGGTCTTATTTAAAGGGATAGTCGACAAATTAGTCGTCATTTATTACACACAGTTGTTTTGATTCGTACATTTCTTTGTTGAACACAGAGAAAGATATTTAGAGGAATGCTCGTAACCCAACAGTTCTTGGACCCCATTGACTGTCATGGTAGGAAAAATTACAGTGCTAGTCTGAGTGACTTTTTGCTGTCCTACATTCTTCAAATTATCAAATTTTGTGTTCAACTATGAGTCAATGGGGACCAAGAACTTTTTGGTTAAAGACATTCTTCTAAATATCTTCCTCTGTGTTCCTTTAGAACAAAGAAATGTAGACAGGTTTGAAACGACTCAAGGGAAATGACAAAGTAGTAGTTTTTTGCAGAACTACCCCTTTGAGGAGTTTTAAACGCCTCTATGGGTGTCAACTTCAGCCGTTTTCCAAACTTTACTACATTTATTCAGTTGGCAGATGCTTTTATACAAAGGGACTCACAAGTATTATTCAGTAGTCAATCATCACTGCAGAGCAAACAGGGGTAAGATGTCTTGCTAAAGGACACTTTAGACATTGTCTGCTGACACTGGGATTCAAACCCACAACCTTCTTACAAGTCTGACTGTCTAACCACCAGACCACAACTGACCCGCAGAAATCATCATTGGTGTCTTGTTCTGAATGAAATGTCAGCTGACACTGGTTTTGACAGCTGCCAGGGCCTTCAGGGGTCTTTTTTAACAAGCTCTTGGTGAATGGGGCCCTCCAAAGGCAACAGCATAAAGAGAAACATGTTGAAATTCAATTCAAAGTTCCATTCAACCCAAGTCGAACATGTCTATGTTAAATGAAAAGATAGTAAGGTTGAAAGAGGTAGGCGTAGTTTCTCTCAAGGTCTAGTACTACACATTTCCTTTGAAACGTGCTTCTGGGACGCCCTGCATGGGACTTCCTCAATGAAGCAGAGCTCCATGCTGGTCACTGCTCGGCTGAGGGATCGGGTTATGTACAGATCGTATTTACACCCCGACAGGCCGGGGCAGGCAGGAAGCGTTTATTCCAAGAAAATGTCCTTTAATGTGAAATCTGGGAATGAATGCTGCTTTGACTTTTGCTTGTGCAATGAAAAGGTTCAAAATTCAGTTACGACCTGGGAGGAGTTGGATTTAGTCTTCCTTCCTTTTGGGGCTCACCTTGACAGTATTGTTTGAGGTCAAATCAAGGTTTCTAGCATTTAAAAAGGATTAAAACGTTTCTTGCCTCTTATATATAGGGAGATATTTTAAACAATGTTTTTTAGCCTTAAAAAGGTTCTGTTGACTTCATTGGTGAACGAAAAACCAATGCAAGTCAAAGGGGACCAATGGTTTTCTTTTACAGATTTTCGATTTTGACACTTGTCTTGACATTTGAAGTGCTGCTTGTCAAAAAGCATGACTCAGCTAAGAATTCCCCATTCACTGTGCAGATAATCTTGGGAACTGACTCAGCAATGGCCTTACATATGGGCTTACACCCAAATGTGTCTCCTGAACAGCTCACTGACCCCAGCTTCCTTTATTTTATGCTTATCAAGCATAATAACATTTTCCAAGTGTGACCTTGTGCAGAGGTGAAAGGCTAGCTTGAAGGTTATTGTTTGCTGTAGTGTCTATGCATAACTTGTGACCACCGGTTTAACTGGAGATTCTTAGTAAACATTAAGCCTTTGGTCATTCCAGTAGTTCACAGTAACGCGTTGATGCCTGTGCGCTGGCGTTTCTCCTTACAAAATGTAACTCTAGTGTGTTCTCTCGTACAGCTGCGTTCTTCATTTTCCATAGGTTCTGTATTGATTTTAGAATTGTGAAATGTTATTGCAGGCTGTCACCCTGCGAGAGGTTCTGCCAAAAGCTGAGTTCAGCTTTCAGGCTTTTGCAGTGATTGTGCAAAACTGTAAATGGTATAATAAGCTGAAGATTATTTTACAGTCTGTTATCAGTTGGTGGTGATCTGTTATGTTTCACAACATGCCCTGTTACTGCCAGAAGTTCTTGCTTAGCTCCATATGTAGTCATCTGGATTTGGATTTTATGCATAAGACATATCCACACTATCCAAGATGTATATATAAAAATAAAAATATAAAGTGCTGAGGGCAAAGCTGCTTTGTGAATTATACTATTTTTGATTAAAGTGATAGCTTACCGTGAAATAAAAATTGTGTCATCATTTACTCCCCCTCATGTTATTTCAAACCTGGATGACTTTGTTTTTTATGCATAACATAATAGAAAATATATTGAAGAATTTTTAAAGCCACAACCGGAGGTACCAATTGACTTCAGTTATGTGGCCGAAAACTTGATAACTTTATTAAAATAATTTGTCCCCCACAACATCACATTTCTTCTTGATTTATGTCTCAGCAGCACGAGAGTGGGACTAAATGACTGTTTAATGGCCAATTAATTTCTTATGGCTGACATGTATCGTACATGTGCGTACATGTATCATTCAAGAGGCCATATAAGTTGCAAGTGCATCCTTGTAGGGAACAAAAGACCATTGCGTCTTCCGTTTCATGTTGAGTTTTGGGAAAAGTCCACCCAAAAATGAAAATTGTGTCAATATTTACTCACCATTTGGTAATTTCAAACCTAAATGACTACTTTGGCATAACACTGAAGTTGGTTTTTTGAAGAATGTTTGTAATCGAACAACTAGCTGTTGACTTTGTTTGGTTGACTTTTTGTTTGGTTGTGTGTCCAAATAATTGAGAAGAATAGACACTGTTGTTCTTCTCTTAACAACATTCTTCAAAATATCCTCTTTGTTTGGCAGAAAAAGAAGTTGCAAAATTTGAAATGACTAGAGGGTTCCTGTTGTTTGAGGACTTTAAAAATTGTATATTTGCAGCTTTTTTACGTGTATGTTATTTGCGATTATAAAATAGAAAATTATGATTCCCTTTTATTTTTGCAGCAAGCAGAAACTTGAAGTTTGACGTCAGAATTAAAATATTAGGTTTGATAAAGCAGACTTGTCTTACTTTCCGAAAAACCTTTCAAAACTATTTGATTGGTTCAGAGTTCAGAGTTCAAAGAACAAACGAGGACTGCATCCACAGTCAGCGAGTAGCTTTATTTTACATTATGAATTAAGCAGATGCTCTAAAATAAAGTCAAGTTTGAGAATTTAACAAGTAGTCAAATGAGAGACAGGAAAACATCTATATAAGAAACAAATTGCATCGATGAGTGTTTTTTTACACACTACTCTTATGGACACTAATCATTTAACCATTAAATATCCCAATGTCAGTCAGTGAAATGCATGAAGAAAAATTATCGGCTGGAGTGAAGATAGCAGCATGGCAGGAACGATGGCTCTCATTCTGGAAACAGATTGGGAAATATGAAAAATATGGGTGGAACGTTCCAGTTGGTGCTTTGAGGTCAAGAATTGTTTTGGCATGACTAACATGTGCCGATATGCTGAAGACATAGATAGTCGGACCATACAGTCAGATATGTAGGTTTGGAGCATGAATGAAAAACATACACAAAGATAAAAAGCAAGGATTGGGTCATGGAAAGTGATAACTGACAAGAAGGGAATTCCTTTGCATAGAAAAAATATACATGTGAAAAAAATAAGAAAATGCATATAAATCATAAATGTTTATATTTATTCTCCATTTTAAATTCCTTCCCAGGTTTGTATGTGCTCAGATGCCAAATCCAGTGCTGGAGAGCATCAGCATCATAGACACACCTGGAATTCTGGCCGGCGAGAAGCAGAGAATCAGCCGAGGTCTGTGTTTGCATTGCTCTTAAACCCAACCCCCTCACCCCCTTCCCCATCCCATAACTTCCCTTCCCGTAGTTTCATATTCTGTGTCCTATAATTATCACCTCAATTTGCATCTGTGGCTGCATGTTAGTGTAATTTTTGCTTACATTGCTCACAGTCATTAAAATAAGTCTTAAACAAACGACTTACAGTTACTGATGAATTACTTTGGAAAGGGAAGTATTTTTAGTTTCCCTGTTTAGATTAACGCAAAACAAACTCATGCTTCTTCCATAGGCCCTTTTCCTGCAGGAAGGAAAGGAAGTTGAAATGCTCATACATTTATTGTGACAACTGGGCTGTCCATTACCACCAGACACTTAAGGATTTTCTGCAATTGATAATTTTTTGTAATTTGCATTCATCTTTGAAAATAGATTACTCATGCCCACCCCTGAAACAATAGTCTATAAAAACAACTTAATACTGAATATTCATTCAATGTTCAGTTATACCTTGGTGAGACTATTTCATGGCTCAAAAAGTATTTGTACTTTTTATACTAAAGCTAAATGTGACCTGTCCAGGCGTGCAACAGACAGAGGGTTACTGTAGAGCACATTGATATTTGTTTTTTATAAGAAAATTCTGAGCGCGCATTGTGTGCGGTGGTAAGCCGTGTCATGTTGAAACCTTTCCTGTGCCTTTCTACAGTGTCGTGTGTTTGTGTGTGTCTGTAAGTGTGCGTACAGGCATCACTGTGCCTTTCCCTGAAGACTGAATATGTGATCAGAGGTTGAGTGGCAACTACAGATAACAGTTTGACAAAGGGGGGAGGTGGTGTCAATTCAGGCCAGGAAACAGACATTGCTGCGGAACAGACATGGAGTAGTGTAGACCCAAACGATTGGGCTGCTCGAATGCATTCCTGTTCAGCAATTCAGTTATTGAGCATTGATGCGTAGGTGCATGTTCGCTCATGTTTTGTTTTGTTTTTGTTTTGATTGCTTTTCCTACCTAACTCGAAAGGCCAGTTACCAAAAAGGACATTCAGTTTACAGTTAGGACCATATACACTTAAGTTCATCCTTAGTTCTGTTTAGTGTAGTTCTGTGTATACACTTATACAAAAACAAAGGGAACATTAAAATAACACGTCCTACATCTGAGAGAACAAAATATGCTTATTAAATACTTTGTTCTGTACATAGTCTAATGTGCTGACAACAAAATTTCTCAAAACTAATCAATTAATTTATTCATTTAATGCACGACTATGATAATAATATGCAGATTCAAATATAGACATGTTAAGAATAAGGGTCCTGATGCATATCCTCCTAGCTTTTTGGAGATCGATCAGATGAAGATAGGCATAACAAAATAGTCATACAAAGAATGCTTGTGTGCTTCATGAGGAAATGTATGGAAGATACTAACAAGGTGTTGTAAAACTCACACTGTACATCTCCATCTTTAGTGTTGATTTTTTAAGTTTGCTTCTAAACAGGCTGCATCAGTTTTGTCTCTGATAAGCAACTCTTCCCTCCAGAGTTTGGCAGGGTTTAACGCATTAGTGAATGACAAAACAGTAATTTTCAAGGATAATATATGTGTATGAAAGCACATATCGCACATGCTGACAAAGTATGCAAGATGCATCCTATGTGCTTCACACTGAAATTATACACACAGTGTTAGAGTCACAAGGTCTTTGACTCATTATGAGAGAGAGAATGAAGTATCAGCCCTTTGCCCTCTTTCTCGCTGTGGTGGAGAATGAGAGCCATAAAGATCGAAAGTGAAGATGGTGATGGCTAACAAGGTGTGGCAGGCAATTCAAAGGACACAGATATAGGGCACATAGATGCCAATTGGTGCATTTGGTTAAGGGTTGAAGTTGTATTTCCCATTGTAATAATTGTCTTAGAAAAGTATGCACAGAGCCATTGCTAGCGTGTTTCTTCACGGGTTGAGTTTATTTAAAGATTTAGACTCTATTGTGTTTAAAACTTCCTCTTTAATAATGTTACTGTAGCCGACGGGGGGAAATGCAAGGAAGCCCTGCTAGATTCATTATCCGAACATGGAACATGTGAGCATTTGGCTCCCATGTCAAAGTAAATGTGGAAAAATGTTGAATTGGCAGCATAAGACGCACTCATGCACAGAGGGAAAGTGTGTGTCATAGCCAGGGCATAGTCTGTTGTTTGGCTTGTAGCCAATCAAATCAAACTGAAGACGAGAGGATGCCGTGTGTGAGAACTTCAAAAGCAAGTTTAGTAGGAAATCTTTGTCTGTCTGAATGATGAGACCGTGAGTACAGCACCTTTTCTCAAAAACACGGATGGGAATAACAACTATTTTGGGATGTAGCCATAGTCACCCTGTTGTTTTCCAAGCAGTCTACCGTGCTTGCTATTTTAATTCTATCCATTTTTCTTCGCTTTGTTCTCTAAGTAGTTTTATGACACTCTTTGTCTTATAGTATCTCCTCCTACTTCATTCTTCACAACAATGTGGTCTCCATATTCCCCTTTGGAGTCAGAGCAAGAGAACCACATGAAGGGCGGCTCCCAAGTATTAAACAGTAGAATAAACCAGTTCTGTTTTATATTGTAGTAGAGTTGAAAATATACTATTTTAAAGCTTACAGCTTGAGGATATGTTCATGCAATTGTATGAAATGTTTTATCTGTCTAGCTCAGGTGTAGATCTTGTGAGGCTGGTTAATAATCTTCTGTCCGCTGACTTTACAAAATCCTCATGACCTCTGTTAGGGTTTCCATGCAGTTAACTACAACATACTTCAAAATGGATCCCAATGTTTCTTATAGTAGCACAATTTCAGATGCATAAGTAATTATTTTTTGTCATAGTGGTCGGCCAATACCGATGCCGATTTTGATGCTTCAAGTTTTACAACTCAGCTCTCTGATGATGGTAACCATTTTTTCAGATAAAGTAATACTAAAGATTTTGCATTTTAAAATTTAAGGAAATGTAAAAATAATAACATACTAATTATTTAACATATGTTACTGTTGTTTTATCAAAGAACTACCTAATCCCAAAAATCTTCCCATGTATCGTGATAACCACTTTAAACTTTTGTTAAATATGTAAATGAGGATGTAAACGTGATTCCTTTGTGGGCATTCCCTTTCCATTCAGTGTGCTTTCTAAACATTTTTTATGTCCTTGTCTCATACTGGGTGGTGTTCCACAGGGGCCCATTCTTAGACCTCTCTTGTTTACTGTACACACTGTCTGGCCTAATTCTTCATGGCTGAGTAACCTTGGAAGGGTGTCTTGTTTCATTGTGTGCTCCTCAGCATCTCATTTCAGTTATGAACGTCTGCTTTTGTTCACCGAGATCATTCTATCAGATCTGTGCTTTCTTCCTTTCCCAGTGTTTTCCAGGAATTAGTATAGGTCCGACACTGGCTTAGTGGTACTGGAAAGTGTTCATTTCCTTTCAAGCAATTATGAATGAACCTTTTCCATTGAAACCCCTCCCACAATTCTTTCATGATTGCTTCTGGTGTATTACAGTAAAAATACATTGTAAACTGTAAACTGTCAATACAAACTGTAATGGGACATTGACATCAACGTTTTTCTCCTGTTTAAGACTTCTTTAGGTGACCAAATGTAATAGATCAGCATAATGACAGAAAAAAGAAGTACAGTATGATACCAAAGATCAATGTTTGGTTAATATTTAGTGGGAACAATGGCACCACCTTTACAGTGTTTGTCTCATGTCTCAGTCTATATTATCATTAAAGTTAAGATTGAAATGAACGTCACCTACTAAATAGAGGCATTTTTTTAGGCAGAGAAGAACAAATAGCCACAATCCTTTTAACTTGTTTTTTTATTGTTTCTTCAAATCATCTGGTCTTAATCATATGCAAGATGACGTTTGCTTTTAACAATTCACAACTATTTTTTTTTTTCAGAAACAGCTGCAGCAGTTAAGAGTGTTCCATTACTTTCAGTACAAACAGTAGAAAAAAACTCTATCTCATTAAACGGTTAATTACTTCTGACAAGTAGACTACAAATTCCAGAGTTCTTGGGGTTAACTTTATCAAGACCATGTGAAATTACATAAATACATGCCTTGAGTATCTTAAAATTGTTATTTTAAATGGAAAATCACAGATTGTGGGGTAATATCTGGTCTGGAGAAGGTAATACTATAGATTAGCCTTGTTTGGATTTACCTCATACATTCTTTGTCATACTGACATTAAGACCAAGCTTCAGACCAGAACAAACACACCATGTCTATTTATGGTGGTTTGAAGAATCAGTTTGGCTTTGTTTTGGTTGTAAACTATAACATTATGTACATTGCAGATAGCAGTTGCAATTTCAATTAAAGAACATCATTTCTGGTTTTATTTGATTATTCTGCATTAAGATTCTTTAGAGGATTTCAATTCATTCATTAAATGCATACATGTATTTCTGAAGGATAGTAGATGATAAAGAAGGACAGACTCTGTCAAGTCACGCCCATGTTGATTCCTGATCCAGATTTTTCTCCTGCTGTAGTTTTGCTAATTCCAAATACGTAAAATAAAATATCTGTTTCTGACATTCCCATGCTTTCTAAAAACATATGTTAGTTTTATATGCCAGGATTTTAATGGTCTATTTGGCACATCAACTTGGCTACTGTAAAAGCAGATTAACTCATATATGTCTTTGTTCACTGTGAAAATAACCAAACATGAGAGAGGAAGAAGGATCTGTTTTTTTCGGCCTGTATTTCTACAGGAAAATTTATTCTGTTTCCTGTTTGTCTGCATCAATTCAGCTGTAGTAGTACAGTAGGTACATCTTTTCTCATGTTAATGCCAAGATGCAGGAGAGATCGCTGGGACCTCTGCTTTTCGAAGGCTTTACTTTGTCCGGTTTGGATGGAGATGTAGAGTGATGTGGGTAAGATTAGGAAGTGCAAGAGTATCATGCTGGTGACAAATGTACTGCCCTTTAGCCGGTCACAGGAAGAGTAGGCCACATTGTTAGGAACACAATCATGTCTGTTTCACAACATTCACATTTTTATTTTGTTTTATATAAAAAGTTAATTATATTTTTATTCCGTAATCACATCCCCAAAACTTATCTTGGGTTAAAACAAGGTCTAACCATGCCAAACTCACCCGTCTTACACCCCTCTCTTACAGGATATGATTTTGCCGCAGTACTTGAGTGGTTTGCTGAACGCGTGGACCGCATCATTCTTCTCTTCGATGCACACAAACTGGACATCTCGGATGAGTTCTCCCAGGTGATCCGGGCCCTGAAGAACCACGAGGATAAGATGAGAGTGGTGCTCAACAAAGCTGACCAGATAGGCACCCAGCAACTAATGAGAGTGTATGGTGCCCTCATGTGGTCGCTTGGCAAAATCGTCAACACACCAGAGGTCATCCGAGTGTACATTGGCTCATTCTGGGCTCAACCACTGCTGGTTGCAGATAACAGGAAACTTTTTGAGGCAGAGGAGCAGGACCTTTTCCGGGACATCCAAGGACTTCCGCGTAACGCAGCGCTGCGCAAGCTGAATGATCTTATTAAACGAGCACGTCTGGCAAAGGTAATTGTAATTTCATTTTAAAGTGTTATTAAACATTAAGTTTTACATAAAATGTATATATATATAGAATATTTTTAAGGTTAAAAGGCATATCTTACATGATCCAATAGTATGCTCAGTTTACTGTGCATGGAAGTGGTGCCTTAGTTACTTTTGAAAACTTTTTAAACATAAAAATATACAATAGCCAACATTTGAAGTTGATCAAAAAAGTTAATCAAAGTTTTCCAATAATGGGTATTGTTCAGAAATCATGAATAACTTTGATTGAATATGTATGTTACAAAATTGTGTTTTCTTGGACCAGGTCCATGCATACATTATCAGTGCCTTGAAGAAAGAAATGCCAAACATGTTTGGGAAAGAGAATAAGAAAAAGGAACTCATCGCTAACCTGGGGGAAATCTATACAAAGATTGAAAAAGAATATCAGATCTCCCCTGGTGATTTCCCCCAACTTTCAAAAATGCAGGTACATGCAAAATGTTGTATTTGGATTCAAAGTTAAAAAAAATACACTGTCTAAAATTTTTGTTTATGCTAGCTATTATGCGTTACCTTTTATTAATAAATATACTGTTTCCATAATTGTTGTTTTCACCATTAGGAAATCCTAGCTGCCCAAGACTTCAGTAAGTTTCAAGCAATCAAACCTAAACTACTAGAAGCAGTGGAGGATATGTTAGCCAACGACATTGCCAAACTTATGACCCTCGTTCGCCAGGAGGAGGCTGCCATGCCTAGCCAGGCTGTCCAAGGTGGTGCCTTTGAGGGCACCATGAATGGACCTTTTGGCCACGGATATGGAGAGGGAGCCGGCGAAGGCATCGATGAGCTGGAGTGGATCGTTGGGAAAGATAAACCGACTTACGATGAGATCTTCTACACTCTGTCCCCTGTCAACGGAAAGGTCTCAGGTGCCATGGCCAAGAAGGAGATGGTCAAATCCAAGCTACCCAATACTGTTTTAGGGAAAATCTGGAAGCTTGCTGATGTTGATAAAGATGGCTTCCTGGATGACGAGGAGTTCGCCCTGGCTAACCACCTCATCAAGGTTAAACTGGAGGGTCATGAGCTACCTGGTGACCTGCCGGAACACCTTGTGCCTCCTTCTAAACGAGGACAGTAACAAATCATGGAAACTAAATGTATTAATGAGCCAAACCAAAGAAAGGTTATGTACATGGGTGATGGAGGGACCTTAAAATATAACAAATATATATAAACAGAGTTTATGATGTAATTAAACAATATGTGTAAGCTGTGAAGAAGAGCCAACAGCTTTTAACTTATGCATTACTACAGTATATTTTCATTATTATTTACATATTTGTTTCTTTGTTATTGTTAGAATGTAGATCAACTTAATCAAAACTTAGAATATTAATTAATTAGATATAAGCCTGTCACTGTTTTTTACATTCTGAATATGTGTTTCACTATGAACAACAATATGCTGATAGGAAAATTTCAATATGACCAAAACCAAAATGTCTGTATTAGAAAGCTCTTAGAGGTCAAAGAGGTTGTTAAAGTGAAACATGAAATTGGTCATTTAATTGTTCCCTATCATATATTAATGCTTCTCCTGTACTTTATTTCTTACATTTAAACTTAAAAAATTGTTCAAACTGCATTGAATTTATGATGGTCCATATTGTGCAGGTTATCCACTTCCACATTATGAGGATCTTTCCATTGAGATTAAGTTTGTCTGATTTAACTTGAATGTAGAATCCATATGTTCATTATCTTGTCTTGTGGCATTTAGTATGGTAATGATTAAACAGGTATTTTACCATTTTGACCATGTACAGATTTACAAAAACAATTACAGTCAAATATGACATTTTTCTTGTGCTAACTGTCGTGGGTCAAAAATGTTCCTGTTCTTAAGTGCCTCACCAAATAATATGAAAAGATTAATACACTCCATCTATGAAAGCTGTTCAAATGTATATTTTTTGCTCTTGTTTGCAATAAAAAGCTATTACAAGCCTTCATTTG
The DNA here is from genome assembly GCA_033220385.1 of Triplophysa yarkandensis. Lineage (NCBI taxonomy): Eukaryota > Metazoa > Chordata > Actinopteri > Cypriniformes > Nemacheilidae > Triplophysa > Triplophysa yarkandensis. Next base: position 9,826,443 of record CM065673.1, read on the forward strand.
TTTCTATATTCATGTCATGAAAGTAGTATTTTTTAATTTTCAGAGATTATATTCAATGGTGCAATTTATTAAGCGATGAGATTTTTTATGTTTTTTAACTTTACTAAATATACAAACAATAAATATGACAACATTATTAGGTGTACGAAATAAAAATGCCTGTTTGAGATATAGTTCACAGTGAACTACCTGTGGAGCAGTTGGGGGTTCGGTCCCTTATATTAAGTCATTATATGGCGGGCTCGAGACTTTTACCCACAAATCTAGGGTAAGGAGTCAAACTCTCTAACCACTAGGCCATGACTTTCCCCAAAAACTCTAGGGTTGTGGGTTCAAGTCTTGGACCGGCAAAACCAGGACTTAGGTGCCCCTGAGCAAGGCACCGAACCCCAAATGCTCCCCAGATGCCTCAGCATAAATGTCTGCTTACTGCTGTGTGTTCCCTGCTGGTGTGTATGTTCACTGTTGTGTGTTCACGGTTGTTGTGTGTTCACTTTTGTTGTGTGTGTTCACTGTTGGTGTGTTTGTTCTTTGTTGTCGGGTGTGTTCTCTGTTGTTGTTTGTGTTCACTGTTGTTATGTGTGTTCACTGTTGTTGTGTGTTCAATGTTGTTGTTTGTTCTAACTGCCGTTGTGTATGTTCACTGTAGTTGTGTGTGATCACTGTTGTTGTGTGTGTGTTCACGGTTGTAGTGTGTGTTTTCTGTTGTTGTGTGTGTTCACTGTTGTTGTGTGTGTGTTCACGGTTGTTGTGTGTTCACGGTTGTTGTGTGTTCACGGTTGTTGTGTGTGTTCACTGCTAGTGTGTGTGTGTTCGCTGTTGTTACGGTGTTAATGGATGTGTGTGTTCGCTGCTGTGTGTGTTGACTGCTGTGTGTGTTGACTGCTGTGTGTGTGTGTGTGTGTGTGTGTGTGTGTGTGTGTGTGTGTGTGTGTGTGTGTTCACTGTCGTATTGTTTGTTCAATGTCGTTGTGTGTGTTCACTGTCGTTGTGTGTGTTCACTGTTGTTGTGTGTGTGTTCACTTCTGCTGTGTGTGCTCACTGATGTGTTTATTCACTGCTGTGTGTGTTCACTGTTGTTGTGTATGTTCCCAGCTGTGTGTGATCACTGCTGTGTGTGTTCACTGCTGGTGTGTGTTCACTTCTTCTTGGTGTGTTCACTGCTGTGTGTGTTCACTGCTGGTGTGTGTTCCCTGTTGATGTGTATGATTGCTGCTGTGTGTGTTCCCTGCTGTGTGTGTTCACTGCTGCTCTGTCTGTTCACTGCTGTGTGTGTTCACTGCTGTGTGTGTTCACTTCTGCTGTGTGTGTTCACTGCTGAGTATGTTCACTTCTGCTCTGTGTGTTCACTTCTGCTATGTGTGACATCTGCTGTGTGTGTGCACTGCTGCTGCGGTATATGTTCACTACTGCTGGTGTATGTTCACTGCTGGTGTGTGTTAACTTCTGCTGTGTGTGTTCACTTCTGCTGTGTGTGTTCACTGCGTCTGTGTGTGACATTTGCTGAGTGTGTTCACTTCTGCTGAGTGTGTTCACTTCTGCTGTGTGTGTTCACTGCTGTGTGTGTTCACTACTGCTGTGTGTTTTCACTGATGCTGTGTGTGTTCTCTGCTGCTGTGTGTGTTCACTGCTGGTGTGTGTGTTCACTGATGCTGTGTGTGTTCACATCTGCTGTGTGTGTTCACTTCTGTTATGTGTGACATCTGCTGTGTGTGTGCAATGCTGCTGTGGTATATGTTCACTACTGCTGGTGTATGTTCACTGCTGGTGTGTGTGTGTTCACTGTTGTTATGTGTGTTCACTGCTGGTGTGTGTGTGTGTGTGTGTGTGTGTGTGTGTGTGTGTGTGTGTGTGTGTGTGTGTGTGTGTGTGTGTTCACTTCTGCTGTGTGTGTTCACTTCTGCTGTGTGTGTTCACTTCTGTTGTGTGTGTTCACTGATGCTGTGTGTGTTCACTGATGCTGTGTGTGTTCACTGATGCTGCGTGGGTTCACTGCTGAGTGTGTTCACTGATGCTGCTTGTGTTCACTTCTGCTTTGTGTGTTCACTGCTGCTGTGTGTGTTCACTTCTGCAGTGTGTGTTCACTGCTGGGGTGTGTGTTCACTGCTGGTGTGTGTGTGTTCACTGCTGAGTGTGTTCACTGATGCTGTGTGTTTTCACTGCTGAGTGTGTTCACTTCTGCTGTGTGTGTTCACTGCTGAGTGTGTTCACTTCTGCTGTGTGTGTTCACTTCTGCTGTGTGTGTTCAATTCTGCTGTGTGTGTTCACAGCTGTGTGTGTGTGTGTGTGTGTGTGTGTGTTCACTGCTGCTGTGTGTGTTCACTGATGCTATGTGTGTTCACTGATGCTGTGTGTGTTCACTGATGCTGTGTGTGTTCACTGATGCTGAGTGTGTTCACTTCTGCTGAGTGTGTTCACTTCTGCTGAGTGTGTTCACTTCTGCTGTGTGTGTTCACTTCTGCTGTGTGTGTTCACTTCTGCTGTGTGTGTGTGTATGTGTGTGCGTGCTCACTTCTGCTGTGTGTGTGTGTGTGTGTGTGTGTGTGTGTGTGTGTGTGTGTGTACTATTGTATATGTGCACTGCTGGTGTGTGTGTTCACTGCTGGTGTGTGTGTGTGTGTGTGTGTGTTCACTGTCGTATTGTTTGTTCAATGTCGTTGTGTGTGTTCACTGTTGTTGTGTGTTTTCACTGTTGTTGTGTGTGTTCACTGTTGTTGTGTGTGTGTTAACTTCTGCTGTGTGTGCTCACTGATGTGTTTGTTCACTGCTGTGTGTGTTCACTGTTGTTGTGTATGTTCACAGCTGTGTGTGTTCACTTCTGCTGTGTATGTTCCCAGCTGTGTGTGATCACTGCTGGTGTGTGTTCACTGCTGGTGTGTGTTCACTTCTTCTTGGTGTGTTCACTGCTGTGTGTGTTCACTGCTGGTGTGTGTTCCCTGTTGATGTGTATGATTGCTGCTGTGTGTGTTCCCTGCTGTGTGTTCACTGCTGCTCTGTCTGTTCACTGCTGTGTGTGTTCACTGCTATGTGTGTTCACTTCTGCTGTGTGTGTTCACTTCTGCTATGTGTGACATCTGCTGTGTGTGTGCACTGCTGCTGCGGTATATGTTCACTACTGCTGGTGTATGTTCACTGCTGGTGTGTGTTAACTGATGCTGTGTGTGTCCACTTCTGTTGTGTGTGTTCACTGATGCTGCGTGGGTTCACTGCTGAGTGTGTTCACTGATGTTGCTTGTGTTCACTGCTGCTGTGTGTGTTCACTGCTGCTGTGTGTGTTCACTTCTGCTGTGTGTGTTCACTGCTGGTGTGTGTGTTCACTGCTGAGTGTGTTCACTGATGCTGTGTGTTTTCACTGCTGAGTGTGTTCACTGATGCTGTGTGTGTTCACTGCTGAGTGTGTTCACAGATGCTGTGTGTGTTCACTTCTGCTGTGTGTGTTCAATGCTGCTGTGTGTGTTCACTGCTTGTGTATGTTCACAGCTGTGTGTGTGTGTGTTCACTGCTGCTGAGTGTGTTCACTGATGCTGCGTGGGTTCACTGCTGAGTGTGTTCACTGATGCTGCTTGTGTTCACTTCTGCTTTGTGTGTTCACTGCTGCTGTGTGTGTTCACTTCTGCTGTGTGTGTTCACTGCTGGTGTGTGTGTTCACTGCTGAGTGTGTTCACTGATGCTGTGTGTTTTCACTGCTGAGTGTGTTCACTGATGCTGTGTGTGTTCACTGCTGAGTGTGTTCACTGAGGCTGTGTGTGTTCACTTCTGCTGTGTGTGTTCACTTCTGCTGTGTGTGTTCAATGCTGCTGTGTGTGTTCACTGCTTGTGTATGTTCACAGCTGTGTGTGTGTGTGTGTGTGTGTGTGTGTGTTCACTGCTGCTGTGTGTGTTCACTGCTGCTGTGTGTGTTCACTGATGCTATGTGTGTTCACTGATGCTATGTGTGTTCACTGAGGCTGTGTGTGTTCACTTCTGCTGTGTGTGTTCACTTCTGCTGTGTGTGTTCAATGCTGCTGTGTGTGTTCACTGCTTGTGTATGTTCACAGCTGTGTGTGTGTGTGTGTGTGTGTGTTCACTGCTGCTGTGTGTGTTCACTGCTGCTGTGTGTGTTCACTGATGCTATGTGTGTTCACTGATGCTATGTGTGTTCACTGATGCTGTGTGTGTTCACTAATGCTGTGTGTGTTCACTGATGCTGAGTGTGTTCACTTCTGCTGAGTGTGTTCACTTCTGCTGTGTGTGTTCACTTCTGCTGTGTGTGTTCACTTCTGCTGTGTGTGTGTGTGTGTGTGTGTGTGTGTGTGTGTGTGTGTGTGTGTGTGTGTGTGTGTTCACTTCTGGTGTGTGTTCACTTCTGGTGTGTGTGTTCACTTCTGCTGTGTGTTCACTTCTGGTGTGTGTGTTCACTTCTGCTGTGTGTTCACTTCTGCTGTTGTGTGTTCACTTCTGCTGGTGTGTTCACTTCTGCTGTGTGTGTGTTCACTTCTGCTGTGTGTGTTCACTTCTGCTGGTGTGTGTTCACTTCTGCTGTGTGTTCACTTCTGATGTGTGTGTTCACTTCTGCTATGTGTGTTCACTGCTGGTGTGTGTTCACTTCTGCTGTGTGTGTGTTCACGTCTGCTGTGTGTGTTCACTACTACTGTGTGTGTTCACTTCTGCTGTGTGTGTTCACGTCTGCTGTGTGTGTTCACTACTACTGTGTGTGTTCACTTCTGCTGTGTGTGTTCACTGCTGCTGTGTGTGTTCACTTCTGCTGTGTGTGTTCACTTCTGCTGTGTGTGTTCACTTCTGCTGTGTGTGTGTTCACTACTGCTGTGTGTGTTCACTTCTGCTGTGTGTGTTCACTTCTGCTGTGTGTGTGTGTTCACTTCTGCTGTGTGTGTGTTCACTTCTGCTCTGTGTTCACTTCTGCTGTGTGATTTCACTTTTGAGTGTGTGTACTGCTGCTGTGTGTGTTCGCTGCTGCTGTGTGTGCTCACTTCTGCTGTGTGTGTGTGTGTGTTCACTTCTGCTGTGTGTGTTCACTTCTGCTGGTGTGTGTTCACTTCTGCTGTGTGTTCACTTCTGATGTGTGTGTTCACTTCTGCTGTGTGTTCACTTCTGATGTGTGTGTTCACTTCTGCTATGTGTGTTCACTGCTGGTGTGTGTTCACTGCTGGTGTGTGTTCACTTCTGCTGTGTGTGTTCACGTCTGCTGTGTGTGTTCACTACTACTGTGTGTGTTCACTTCTGCTGTGTGTGTTCACGTCTGCTGTGTGTGTTCACTGTTGTTGTGTGTGTTCACTGTTGTTGTGTGTGTGTTAACTTCTGCTGTGTGTGCTCACTGATGTGTTTGTTCACTGCTGTGTGTGTTCACTGTTGTTGTGTATGTTCACAGCTGTGTGTGTTCACTTCTGCTGTGTATGTTCCCAGCTGTGTGTGATCACTGCTGGTGTGTGTTCACTGCTGGTGTGTGTTCACTTCTTCTTGGTGTGTTCACTGCTGTGTGTGTTCACTGCTGGTGTGTGTTCCCTGTTGATGTGTATGATTGCTGCTGTGTGTGTTCCCTGCTGTGTGTTCACTGCTGCTCTGTCTGTTCACTGCTGTGTGTGTTCACTGCTATGTGTGTTCACTTCTGCTGTGTGTGTTCACTTCTGCTATGTGTGACATCTGCTGTGTGTGTGCACTGCTGCTGCGGTATATGTTCACTACTGCTGCTGCGGTATATGTTCACTACTGCTGGTGTATGTTCACTGCTGGTGTGTGTTAACTGATGCTGTGTGTGTCCACTTCTGTTGTGTGTGTTCACTGATGCTGTGTGTGTTCACTGCTTGTGTATGTTCACAGCTGTGTGTGTGTGTGTGTGTGTGTGTGTGTTCACTGCTGCTGTGTGTGTTCACTGCTGCTGTGTGTGTTCACTGATGCTATGTGTGTTCACTGATGCTATGTGTGTTCACTGAGGCTGTGTGTGTTCACTTCTGCTGTGTGTGTTCACTTCTGCTGTGTGTGTTCAATGCTGCTGTGTGTGTTCACTGCTTGTGTATGTTCACAGCTGTGTGTGTGTGTGTGTGTGTGTTCACTGCTGCTGTGTGTGTTCACTGCTGCTGTGTGTGTTCACTGATGCTATGTGTGTTCACTGATGCTATGTGTGTTCACTGATGCTGTGTGTGTTCACTAATGCTGTGTGTGTTCACTGATGCTGAGTGTGTTCACTTCTGCTGAGTGTGTTCACTTCTGCTGTGTGTGTTCACTTCTGCTGTGTGTGTTCACTTCTGCTGTGTGTGTGTGTGTGTGTGTGTGTGTGTGTGTGTGTGTGTGTGTGTGTGTGTGTGTGTGTGTGTGTGTGTGTTCACTTCTGGTGTGTGTTCACTTCTGGTGTGTGTGTTCACTTCTGCTGTGTGTTCACTTCTGGTGTGTGTGTTCACTTCTGCTGTGTGTTCACTTCTGCTGTTGTGTGTTCACTTCTGCTGGTGTGTTCACTTCTGCTGTGTGTGTGTTCACTTCTGCTGTGTGTGTTCACTTCTGCTGGTGTGTGTTCACTTCTGCTGTGTGTTCACTTCTGATGTGTGTGTTCACTTCTGCTATGTGTGTTCACTGCTGGTGTGTGTTCACTTCTGCTGTGTGTGTTCACGTCTGCTGTGTGTGTTCACTACTACTGTGTGTGTTCACTTCTGCTGTGTGTGTTCACGTCTGCTGTGTGTGTTCACTACTACTGTGTGTGTTCACTTCTGCTGTGTGTGTTCACTGCTGCTGTGTGTGTTCACTTCTGCTGTGTGTGTTCACTTCTGCTGTGTGTGTTCACTTCTGCTGTGTGTGTGTTCACTACTGCTGTGTGTGTTCACTTCTGCTGTGTGTGTTCACTTCTGCTGTGTGTGTGTGTTCACTTCTGCTGTGTGTGTGTTCACTTCTGCTCTGTGTTCACTTCTGCTGTGTGATTTCACTTTTGAGTGTGTGTACTGCTGCTGTGTGTGTTCGCTGCTGCTGTGTGTGCTCACTTCTGCTGTGTGTGTGTGTGTGTTCACTTCTGCTGTGTGTGTTCACTTCTGCTGGTGTGTGTTCACTTCTGCTGTGTGTTCACTTCTGATGTGTGTGTTCACTTCTGCTGTGTGTTCACTTCTGATGTGTGTGTTCACTTCTGCTATGTGTGTTCACTGCTGGTGTGTGTTCACTTCTGCTGTGTGTGTTCACGTCTGCTGTGTGTGTTCACTACTACTGTGTGTGTTCACTTCTGCTGTGTGTGTTCACGTCTGCTGTGTGTGTTCACTACTACTGTGTGTGTTCACTTCTGCTGTGTGTGTTCACTGCTGCTGTGTGTGTTCACTGCTGCTGTGTGTGTTCACTTCTGCTGTGTGTGTTCACTTCTGCTGTGTGTGTTCACTGCTGCTGTGTGTGTTCACTTCTGCTGTGTGTGTGTTTACTACTGCTTTGTGTGTTCACTTCTGCTGTGTGTGTTCACTTCTGCTGTGTGTGTGTGTTCACTTCTGCTGTGTGTGTGTTCACTTCTGCTCTGTGTTCACTTCTGCTGTGTGATTTCACTTCTGAGTGTGTGTACTGCTGCTGTGTGTGTTCACTTCTGCTGTGTGTTCACTTCTGCTGTGTGTGTGTGTGTGTTTACTTCTGCTGTGTGTGTGTTCACTTCTGCTGTGTGTGTTCGCTGCTGCTGTGTGTGCTCACTTCTGCTGTGTGTGTGTGTGTTCACTTCTGCTGTGTGTGTTCACTTCTACTGTGTGTTCACTTCTGGTGTTTGTGTTCACTTCTGCTCTGTGTGTTCACTTCTACTGTGTGTTCACTGCAGCTGTGTGTTTTCACTTCTGCTGTGTGTGTTTACTTCTACTGTGTGTGTTCAGTTCTACTGTGTGTGTTCACTGCTGTGTGTTTTCACTGCTGTGTGTGTTCACTTCTGCTGGTGTGTGTTCACTTCTGCTGTGTGTTCACTTCTGCTGAGTTTGTTCACTTCTGCTGTGTGTGTTCACTGCTGTGTGTGTTCACTTCTGCTGGTGTGTGTTCACTTCTGCTGTGTGTGTTCACTTCTGCTGTGTGTGTTCACTTCTGCTGTGTGTTCACTTCTGCTGGTGTGTGTTCACTCTGGATGGGTTTAATGCAGAGCACTCATTCCAAGTATGGGTCACCATACAACAACAGGTTACATAGTACGCATGTGCACGCAAGGGGGCGCGAGACGCCCTATGTAGTGTGTGAGACAGACACCTCCGGAAATCACGTGTTCAGATCCAGACTCGATCCACCTGCGAGAGCGCTCCTAGACTTCAGATGCTGAGAGAGAACACAGCCAGAAAAGCAAACACACGACGCTAGAAGTCGATTGGAAAGTTATTTTCTACTCATATCCGTCATTTAATAGCGACTCAAGGCTTAAGGAATGGATTTGAAGACGTCTTGTCTTTGTTTAATCCACATAATTGTCCTCACAGGTAAGTTTTTAATCGTTTATATACCCGAGAGCTGTTGATTCGACACGGTTTCGAACTAAAGCTAGCCCACATGCTAAAGTTTCTCAAGAGATATTAACAAGTCAAACTAAATAAATTCTTTACAAATGTTTTTGATTATTTTTTTCTGTTTTGTTACCTTTTTTAAACAACTTTGAACGATATATTATATAATATTATCGAATATGTCGGAATATAAACTGACCACAACTTTGACGGTTAATTTAAATGTATGAGCTGAAGTCTGACGTCACACCCGTTTTTTATTTACAAATTTAACCAATAGACGATTTTAAATGCATTTTATTCTTTATAATAATAAGTTATATATTATTTTTTAATTATACAAAATTCTTTTTTAATGTTACTTGTTCCTTACAATGATAAGGAATAACTTTTTTTTTTAGATTTTTTGCTTGTTTAGTTGTTTAATTGTTTAGTTGTTTAATTGTGTAGTTGTTTAATTGTTTAGTTGTTTAATTTGTTTACAAGCTTTTAAAGAGTTTGCTGTAAATATGGCATAATATTGAAGCATTAACATCATGTCCTTGTATGATTATTTAACTCTTTAAATTGTGTTGCTCATGTTTTGTTTGTGTGATTTGTCATTCATGCTGTCTTCCACTTATAAAATAATGTTTAAAATTGTATCTTTTTTTACTTGAGGTTATCTAATTTAACCAAACCTTGACCATAATTGGTTTAAGCTGAGAATCTGTTTGATGCTCTCAATGAAAACCCGACATGCTTGTTACTTTAAGTTTTATGGAATAATTTGAATCATTAATAATTCATTAATTTGAATTATTATTAAATTGTTTTTTTTAGTTGTCAGTTAAGACGTTTCCTCGTCTTAAAACCTCCACTTCTTTCAGAGGGGCTTCTTCAGACAGCCATCTGGCAATAGAAGCACCACTTGTAACCCCCCCTGTTATTTTTAATAAAGACTGCATGTCTGAAATGAGGTAGCTTATTATCCTGACATTCACCAATCCCTTGCCTTTAAAGACGTGCAGACGAGCACTGGGTTTTTTGGGCTTATAGGGTGGGGGAGTAAGCACTAGTTTCATCTCCAGTTAAAATGGATTACAAATGAGAGAGGCCCCTGATGTCCTCTTTTGGTGGATTCGTAGGCCTTGGAAATCCAGCAATTCATGTGTGTATTTATTCACAAGGAAACGATAACAAGAGCATAAAAATATAAATGAGCCACTCCTTTGTTCCTCCCGCAAACTACATACTGCAGCAATGAGTGTACGGCCGTGGTTAAAGGTTACCATGAGAGATAGAGATTGTGTATCGATTATGCAAGCGAAGGGAGAAACTGAAAGCACTGGAGATAAAGTTCCATGAATATGCCACTGGTCGGACTTTCCAGGCCACTGGTTACTGATAAACTGAAGTCTTACAATAATGAGCTTTCTGCACAAACTGCTTTTGTTTACGCATGTGTGGAATGTGTACACGCTTGGTTTCATTGCATGTTTTAGTGTTTGTTTACTAAGGCCTCTACGTGGGAGACATTTAGGTGTATGTTTTTGTATGTTTATGATGAGTCTTACTTTTTTTACTTGCATTAGATTATTTAAGTTCTGCTAAAAGGCTATTTAAAATTCATTCTAACACAATATAAATGGTTAATACTATGTTGGTGCTGTTAAAAGCATGTTTTTTACGCCAAAAATACAACTTCTTTTATATCTGCAAAGATCAAAATCTGAATTGTAAGTCAAAAGTATACCCTTGCAAACCAAAAAACTAAAATCAATTTGCGTTAAAAATAGATTTGTAGCAAAATTTAAAAACAGACCAAAAGCTTTTCCAGGTTGTAGACAACCTGATGTATTCACTGTCCAGTCGTGTTGTCTGTGATGTATTTCCTGCTATGTCGTATAATCCCTGGTGTCCATTAAAGACATATTCTCAATAATACCCTCCATAGACTCTGACAGTCTTGTCTTTTCACTTAGACATTAGGCAGATGCTGTCAGACATCTCTGGTCAGTCAGCACATTTATTTTTGGTCCTCTGTGCATGTATGTGCGGTAGCTCATTCATGTCCTGCCCGTGTTATCTTGCACACTCACCTCTCATAATGTGCTTCTCAAAAGTTTGTCTTTCAGTTGTTTCAAAGGGCATTAGGAACCCTGCAGGACATTCCCATTCAGAAATATTGGAGTCTAGTGTCTTGTTTTGACCTTGTTAAGGTCAGTCTGCTGGTTTGAAAACCTCCTCAACCCTGAGTAGGTCTATGATGTAGTTACCTGATGAGCTTTCCTACTCTGGAGACCATGCTTGGAGACCGTTGCTAAGCAACCTGTAGCACAGCCCATGTGGGTCCTTGGAACGTGACTGAAGAGGAACACTTCTTTTGTGTGTTGGAGTGATTGTGTGATTGCTTTTTCATAGCACAATTGTTTGGCTAATATTAATAGGTTTAATGTGAAAACAAAATTATATAAATATGCCTATAAATATGCTTGCTGGTTTATGTGAAATGTCGAGGCATAAAGAAGGGATATTTGATATATTTTTTCAGTATATTTAAAGTTTTAACCCAACATTCTGTTGGCAATATAATGCTATGATCTCTCAAGCAGTGGTGTAGAGGTGTCATGGTATTTCATGGTTAAGGTTACACTCCACCAGAATGGATTGTTAATATATGAGGGCTTTAACATAACGGTTTTATAGCCGTCGTTTCCGTGCAGTGACAGTCTTGAAAGTTTCAAGAACTTATTCTCCTATTCTAAGCTAATTACCTTGCTTCGAAATAGAGCAGAAATTGTTTGACATGTTAGTGAGCGAAAGAAAGATAGATGAGAAAGTACGCTGGGAGGCATGCTGTGAGGCAATGAGATATTTATTTGAAATACCCGGAGATTTTTCTATGTCTAATCTAAAGAGAGACAAGCTGCTGAGTTATTGCCTCAGGCCAACATAGACTCTACTCTTGTTCTGCCGCAGTGCCATCTTATCAAACCTGAATAACCTTTCTAAATGAAAACTTAATATCTACAGCCTCACCTGTAACTCAAAGCCCTGCATCTCTCTTTCTCTCTGTACCTTGTTTCTGTTTTCTCAACAGAGCACTCTCTCAGCTGCTGTCTGTCCTTCAGAATAAAGAACAGAGCTTAAGGATATAGGATCACAGTCTGGGCACCTGTGTTTGTGACTAATGTATGTCCTCCATCTAGCAGAGGGGACGAGCTATCAATATGAATATTCAGGCCAGTGCCTCCTCAATATTTTAGCATGCATGGCTTGTACCTGAGACTGTAGGCGACGCCTATTCCCATTACTTTACAACCTTCTGGTATCAAGTGCCAAGCCTTCCTCCTCACTCACTGACTCTCTTGTGTGTTTCATTCCCTTCGTTTCTCTTGGGAGAGTAAGTGGGCTATTGAGGTGGGCCGATCACGTTCCATTAGACCTGGTGATAATGATAAATAACCAAGGTTTAATGTTTTTCTCCGTCGCTCTAGTTTCAATTGAAGACCTGCTATGCATGCAAGGCTCATCAGTCACACATGCTGAAATGGACAACTTTGCAACCGAGGAGGAGGAGAAAGGGATGAGGGTTTAAAGTCATGGATGAGGAAATTTAGTAGGAGTTTAGAAGGAGGGCGTGATGACCATCATGTGATATGAGTAGAGGAAGTGAAACAAGAAATGGAAGGGAATGAAAATGGGATAGTTAAAGGCGCTAGGATTTGGCAGGTTAGTATAGAAAGTCTAGTAGGATTTTTGTTAGCGACGTTATGAAACAAGCTCAGATCATACTAAAGCAGGCTTAGGATATACAGCTCACATTCTCATCAACCTTTTCCATAAACACAAGGTCACAGAATAAAAAGAAGTCTTGTTTTTAGTTTTTTGCCACTCAATGCTGTTATTGCTTTAAGTGTTTGAATTTCGCATTTGGTTTATCGATGGGTCTTATCCATGATTGCACCAAGAATGTCAATCTGGGGTTAACGTGACCCTCTGAGAATTTATCAGGGAAAACAAGAATGTTTTAGTTTAGATTTTCAAAGTAGACATGGATGTAGCAGTTTTTTCTTATCCATTGTTCTTCTATAATCCAAACTGGTAAACGGGGAACAATCTCTAAAGCAAGTCTTTTACCGCTAATGCATGACGTTGAGGCTTATCTTGTGTCCCGTGTGGGGGAGAGAGTGGTCAGGTTTCACTGAGAGATTATATATTGGCCTTAGAGACAGAGAAGAAAGTGTGTGAATTTATGCCTTGCAGCCTTGCATTGGTTTGTCTATGTGTGAATGTATAGGCTAGTTTCCGAGCAGTTTCTGAGAGTTTTTGTGAACGCCTTCACTATGTATCCGTCATGCCTCCAGGGCTTTACTTCAGCAGGTGTTTTTAGTAGTTCAAAGTTTCATGTCTACCAGCAATGTTCTGTGTATCTCTATTGCCTTCACTTATGTATATACTCTACCTCTTAGTTAGTATTAGAAAAATAGAGCCTAAAATCAGTCAATACAAACCTAACATTAGCACTGTACCCAAGGTCTTCAGATTATCCTTTTAAAACTACCTGCATTCTTTAAGTCTTAAGCAAGCTTGTAAACTCATCCCAACTATGCCGATCCTACAGCTGGCCAGAAAAAGCAAGATCTGGATTCTCTTGTCTAGATGGGAAAAATATGAAAGGAGGGTTGAAAGAAGTGGTTACAGGGGCCAATTTTAGAGTCTTTATCTTATTGAAAAACATTACACACAACCTACTGGCATTACACAAGAGAGAAAGAACATATTTGTGCACACTTGAAAACATGAAAATGAAAATAACTTTTGCCCCATTTCAACCCTTCTGACATCACCCCTGGCATTAACATTCAAGTCAAAACCAATCTAATGTTTGGACAAATTGTAATCTCTTCCTACATATGTAAATTACCTCTCTGTGCTGGAAAAGTGATTTGCTTTCCCTTGATAATCAAATGCACAATTGTCTTGTTTGTGTTTCATTTTCTAGGCATGAAAGAGGATTCATATGCCATGCATTACATTTAGCCTTCAGTTATTCACAACATAATCTTGTATTTACAAATAGCAGTTTAGACTCTCTATAAATTTTTATAAACTGCTATACTATAGGTATTCATAGTTTCTCATGTTCTGTTTCTGGGGCTTTAATTAGACACAGCAAGACAGCATGAATGTGAATGAGTTAGAACACTTTGGAAAAGAAAAGGACAAAGTCTGCAAAGCATATCATTGCAAATATTTGAGTTTCTCCTGTTATGTGAATAAATAAAGCATGAGTGATGCCCACCTGCTAGGTACAACCTTGAACTTTGGTGTCAACTCCAAGCCTAGCTCTGTAGGTGGGCATATTACCTGACCTTTGTTGTCATCAGTAGAGTTTGGGAGTCAGATATTAAAGGGAACGTTCAGTAAAAATTGAAGGGTTTTTTTACCCAAAATCAAACACATACCGCTTTGTTCCTTCTGTAGAACAGAAAAAGATTCAGAGGGCAAAGTTAAGAAATGGAGAGAAATCCTGTAATTGGCTGTGTAGCACACTGTTTCCCTGAAGACTGCATTTGGAAATAATTTTTTATTCATTTGGCCAAACAGTAATGTTTGTTTATTTTGAGTTGTGTTGTAAATCAAAAAAAGCTTTTTTTTTTTTCTTTTAGTGATTGTGAATCCTATATATACAAAATATTAATTTAATGGTTTGCCAGGATTTTCATGAATCTGCTATTGTAAATGCCCATGAAGGGCAAATGTTCTTGGCCTATTCACCATATTTATTCATGGCCAGCTTTTTCTACTTTTCGATGTTTTATGTAAAAATGTAGTGACTAATTGGATTCATGTTTGATTCGTGGGCCCATCTTTAGACTCTCATCTCCATTTATTCTTTTAGAAAATACATTGCTGCTTTGCCATTGTGATTGTCTCTCCTCTTCTCCCTGCCTTTTTTAATTTTGTATAAATGGATGCGTTTAAACCGCACTGACATTCAGAAATCCACACCTTTTTATTTGCATGACGTGCATCCATCCATCTGACACACAATTGCCCACAAAGACATAATTTTACACTTTTTAAACAAAGTGCTTTGATATTGTGGTTTAAAGTATATATATATAGAGTTGACATGTCCCTCCACATGTGTCCAACTGGTAAAATATTCCTATCTCTTTTGATCATTCTGAATCAACAAAGTTTGCTTATATTCTTAACTTCATAATATTCTATTTTGTAGTCCGATTGTATTTTAGCAGCAAGCCTCTGTCCTACTTTCTCTTCTGGTGAGAATATAAATACCTTTAACACCATAGAAACACCCTGACATGCACTGTCTGCGGATTCCATCTGAGCTTCAACATCAAGCTTTATACAATGTTTGTCCTTAAGACTGCAAGATAAATAAATGACTTTATTTTAGGGCTCTCGGCTGCAGTATCAAATAATCCATATGAATGTCAGATTTGATTTTTGAAAGGCTGAATTTATTTGCTAGCTTTGTCATTTTATAGTGATCTGACATGTAAATTTTTTGCAGAGCGGTACTGTCGTTCTGCTTGAGTTATTTATTAAAATTGTTTTGTGGGTGGATTTGAAAATAAGATTAATGTGTTTTTTTTTGTTTTTTGTTTTTTAATCTATTATGATTTAGACAAGATTGCCATTGAGATTTGCATCCTTGGCTTAGCCTACGGTAAATTTTGGTTTGTCCACATTTTTGCAATAGAAGCCAGTTATTGGCTCTGAAGATTGGCTCTCTTGTGAGTCAAGCATCATTTATGAGGGAGAAAGCCTGTTTGTCGAGATCAGACACTTTCATTGGGATTACAGAGTTTGGCTGACTCTGACTGATCTTTAATCTGACCGACAGCTGTCTGCCCACTTGACCACTCCTGACTTAACCTTTTCAGATTTAAGGCAGCAAAGCTTGTAGATTGTTTCTGTTGTATTTATGTTTGTGCATGCATGCTTAAGTGTATTCATGTTGTGTTGGCTTATTGACTTTCAAAATACAAATAGACAGGTTAGGTAAAATGCATATTAAATCTAGCTTATGTAGAAGCCTTATTTTCTCAGATATAGATATCGATATCGATGCTAATTGCTGGTCAGGTTTTTTGATCAAAATTAAGTTTATGTATTGTTCAACTTATTTTATTCCTGAATTCACCAAAGTCAAGCCTATTTTGGGGGTGTAATGTTTCACAGTGAAAAGGTCATCAGTGTGTTTTCTGCTCTGGTGAATGTGGCTTTGTTAAAAAAGCATGTCTAGGTGTGATCTGAATGCTAGTGCTGATGTGAGCAGGCTTTCTAACGTTGCTGTTCTGACCTTTTGTTTCCCTTGAAACCACCAACAAAATCAAATGCAGTGTTTATACATAATATTTTTTTTTCTTTAACGTCTGTGGTTTAATGTTATGGAATTTAATGGAATGTTTTTAAAAATGGCTAAGATTAAGTTAAAGAAATTGCTTTGTCATTTGTTAAAGCAAATTATAATGAGTAAAGTTTTTGGTGTCATTGTGTATATAATAGATACTAAAAAAATTAAAAGGCATACATTCAGTCTTTAATGCCATGCTAAACCATATTCATACTCTTGGTCAAATAAGTAGCCTCACCATATTTATCTTCACAGCCCAGATTTACACACATTCCTTACTGTACTTATAAATTTAATTTTATGGGACCAATGTAAATAGAGATTTACATGTCCATATCCCATAAAATGTTTTATCATCACTACGCCTTTGTCTCTTAACAGTCAACTTTCATGGTCTTATCAAAAGGGATTCCTTTTGCAGGAATGACATTAGCTTTAAGGTTTGACATTCAGAGAGAGCAGAAAAGGGCTCTCTCACTTTCCCATTTCATCTATCTTTTCCTTTTTAGTGATAGACCCTGACAGACTCACTGAGCCTAAGGGAACAAAATACACAGAGGTGGGCTCAACACACCTGTGTTTGTCCGTAAAGTGTTAGAACCATGTCATCATATTGAGACCGCTTTTGCAGCGGAGATATGTTCCTCTCAGATTGTCACGAGATATGCAGGCAGGTGTTTGATCTGATAGGACTTTTATCAAAGGCTGCTAGTTACAAAAATCCTATCTTTATGCTCAGCCCACTTTTATCGAAAGTGCAAAGATTAGCTGAGACCAAACAGTACATTTACACCTCTGTGTAATACCAAATGCAATTTAAATTTTATACCAAATATTAGTTGATTTATTGCTCTTGCCAATCATTCTATCAGTGCTGCACTTTCAGGTTAAATGCTAAGAGCATTGTGCCCATTTAGACAGAGCCCATTCAAAATTGACAATGTTAATTGTCTTTTGCCAAGTGCTATTGATTTACACACATTTTATCAAAGTCATTTTTTATCAGGCCTCCAGTAGAGCTGTCATTGGAAAAACAATATTCTATAAGAGAAAATCAAATGCATTTCCAGCTTGGGGGCTTTTGGCTAGCAGAATGTGCAGATGTTGCCTTTCTGAAAAAACACAATGTGAATCCTACACTGAACCAAACTGTCAATGGAATAATTATTTTCAAATCACCATCTGCCTCTAAAGTGATTCATTTTCCTGCTGCCCAGAAGGTTATGGTCAGGGATTGGTCTCAAGGTTTAAGTTAAATGCATGTGTTGTGGATTACTAGATGGGTCTGCGAAAAATAAATAGAGAAAGGCTCATCATTTGCCTCTTGTCACCCCCAGCGTCACCCATACAAATGTTCTTAGCAAACAAACCTGCCAATGTTTTAATGTTTTCGTGCGCTGCATTTTTGGGTCAGCTTAACCCAAGGTACAATTTATCAAATTTGTAGTATTTTTTCGGGTGTTGTAGAACTTTTAGGCGGATCCATAAATGTTTCTATCCAGTTTCTTTTGTCATAAAAGTGCCTGCCCCCCATTTCTGCTTTCAGATTATTGTGTGTCTGGTTGCCAGCTGATCTGCATTATTTGAAATTGCCTTAATAGCCAAAAATGCAGACTACTGGAATGTAGCTAATCTGTGTTTACATGCATGTAAGAATTTTGATATTTATCAGACATGGCCTTTTTTAATTGGACATATAAAATTAGGCCTGATTATTCTGTTAACGCACCGATGTTTAGATTGGTTATCTGCCTAGTTTTCCTGTCACAACTTGTCCATATAGTATGTTCAAAACTTCCTATTTATGCTCAAAGGGAACTTCTATGAGTTTGAATTAGTTAATGAAAAACCCTTTGCCTTAATGCACCTCTCCTTGACTCTTTCAAGACTATACTATAAGATTGCTGTGGGTGCTTACAGCTTTTAAAAGTAAGTTTTTGATTGCACATTAAATAAAAATTTCTTTCAGAAAGAATGTTTTCCGAGTTGCAGTGTTTGTTGGGATGTGCCTCTAACCTTTCTAGAAAACATTTTAGGATTTACTAGAACGATGGACTTATGAGGACGATACAAGCGTCTCAAAGGATTCGAGTCTCTCATGCTCTCAGAATAAATAAAGATTTCACAAATTCTTTCATCCTTCGTTTTTGTGTATGCTCTTGTGCCATTCTTGTTGTGGTCAATATTTGACCTGAAATGTGTTTGATGTGTTAAGCTGTGGAGAAGACTAAAATTCTGACAAGCATTTTAACTGCGAATCGATGTTGGGGCGCTTATAATCCTTAAATGAGCACAGAATTTCAGGAGAGAGTGTTCTAGAATAATTTTTTAAAGCTCTGTTAGCCTTAGCCTCTCCAAAATCTTTAAAGACATGCATGAGAACTTTAAGCTGGTCTGACAATGTGTGAATATGTGTTTTCCTATTCTGTAGGAAATCATTAAAAAATGTAATGCTGTATTTTTATGTATAATGTCATTCCCTTAGTCTCTCTGTTCTTGATCAATGAATAATAGCAGTCTGGCAGATTTATCATTTTGTCACACTCCGTTAAATGAGATGCGCTCACTTTCATGTGATCTTCATCTTCAGAGAAATCTTGAAGAGGAGGTTTATATCAGATTTTGCTTCTTTGAACTTTCGATTTCTGTTATCCTCTGTTTCTGTCGTGTGAAAATGCAATTTGAATATCTGCCAATAATGTGTTTTCCAACAAACAATGGACCAGATATATAAATCTTTCTTTCTCATAGTTTCTTTTCATGTGTCTCTGTTAGTCATTGTCATATGTTGTAGCCTGTCAAAATGTTTTCTCCCGAAAGCCTCAACTGGTTTCCCCAATATAATTTTTTTAGGCTTTATTTTTTGTTTTGTTCCTTAAGGTTATTTGCCTCTCTCTCGTTCTATTACCAATTCAATTTCTGACTCCTCTCTACTGTTACAAACATTTTTAGATTAGTCACAGAGTGATCCATAGGTTGAGGAATCTGATATCTTTGCCGTAGACAAAGGGAATTGTTTCGGTGGGAAAATGTTGCATTGCTTTTGTTTAGGGGGAGGGAAATGTAAATGTTTTTGCATTCATTAACATTTTTGTCTCAGGGTTAAGGAGAAGTGAGGAAAGGTCACTATAACTTTGTTGGAAGTGCAGAGAAAGGAGCATATTATGAAGAAGATGATTAGTAGATGCTGGAAAAAAGCAAATGTGATGGCTGCTTGGCTTAGGCACCTTATAAGATAAACAGCAGGCGAATAAACATCCTTTTTATTATTTGAGGATGGGGAGAAGAGTTGATAGTGGGCTGATTAAAGAATCACAAAGATTCTCATGTGTGATAAGAGATCTGATAGCTGTTCTTCACACACTGCTGGGCACTGACCTCTACCTCTGTTCCCTGTTCATTTCATTTCCTGTTGAAGTCATTTAGCCGCAAGACTAGTGATGAACTGTTATCAGGAGGATTTGCCTCAAAACCAAGAATACATTTACATTTAATCATTAAGCAGAGGCTTTTATCCGCAGCAGCTTACAACTGAGGAAAAGCAAAAGCTATTTATTTTACAGGAGTCAATGATATTAGCTGTACCGCAGAACCAGATTTCTAGAGTTAACTAAAAATGTATAGTGTTAGAGAAGCTGGTACAGATGTTTAGCTGTGACTTTATTTATGCATATTGATCAAGATCTTCAGATTATCAGCGAGGTGTTCAACTCTGATCGAATAATTCTGTTTATCCAATTGTGTGTGTCGTGCGTGCGTGTGTTTTATTTTTTGTTTAAATATTTCAGTTAAAATTCATTTTCGAATGTATATGGATGCTTTCCTGACTCTTCGCAAAATGTGTGATTTGTATTTGGAGGAATAATCCTAAAAAGCTGGAAACTGCTGTGCTTTTTTAAGTGGGAATTATCCTCAAATATTAATCCTTCAAGCAAGCATAAAAATATGCCAAGCTTCTTCATAGAGCCATCACGGTCTGCTTTGTCACGTTCCTTTACGGTCTGAAACTAAAAATAACTAGCTTCTCTGCTGCTTCTAAATGAGAGTTAGAGAGAGTGAATGGGAAAAGGCTCAGTTTGTCATTTAACAGTATACTCAAGCCTTTCTTGAATGACAACCTAATTACAATTCAAGCACTGCTTTACTGCATTAAAAAAAGCCCCCATTTTAATATCTGGAACAATTTTGAAATGCATTAACGTCTTTTCTGTTTGGCCGAAAACCAGATCTCTCATAAGATCTCTTATAAGATTGTTAATTCTTTCAGATATTTCTCTTTCTACACCCTTTGTGTCAGAGTATCTTTTCCTGTGTGTGGCTTTTTTGTTGTTAAATACTGGTAATGAAATTGTGACAAACCTCATATAATACGTGCCTTTATAACTTTACTATCATATTTGTATTGTTACCATTTCTGTTTCTTAGGCCTGTAAAAAAATTTTAGTACTGATTTTGTTCCTAAATTAAATTTCATATATTTGATATTTGTTTTTTGTGAGGAGTATTTTACTATTTAGTGGCTAATGCACTTATAGAGATGTTTCCATGAAGTTGTAAGTGGGTATGTGACAGATGTTTTCTTCAGTATAAGTCTTTTATTGAATAACCTTGTTTGAATAGCGCTCGTCACTTTCAGGAGTCAAGGCATAAATGGGATTAGTTTGAAGCTTTATCATTTGTGTTCTTAGACTTTTAAAACAAACGGTATAGCATAAAATGAAAGTAGTGTCAAAACCACAGTTTAAACATGGTTAAACCAGGTGGCATGTCGCTCTGAGCCATGAAAAGCATTGCCACGCGTCTGTGTTAACAACGACTGTAGAACACATTGCAACTCATGCACGTCATGACTTTGTCTCAATTTCCGCTCATCTGCATTTAAACAATGTATTTTACATTGACACTTGTCATGTACTGGATAATGGCTTCAAATTTGACATAACATTTAGTTTAAAGGAGAAAATGTGGAATTGTGTTGTGTGGACGCTGCTGTGTAGTGTCAGGTAAGGGGGATCAGACCAAACCTTCTTATTTGCAGTTAGACTCTTAAGAATGGATTTAAATTGCAGAGAACATACAGCCACCTTTTTCCATTATCCAATCAAATGAATGAACTTCCAGTGTGTTGCTGTGTGGAGACTTGAACCAACAACCCTAGAGTTAGAACTCAAACTCTCTAACCACTAGGCCATGACTTCCCCTTTAGTTTACTGACTTTCCTGTTACACCAGCCTGTTTTTATGTTATGATCCTTTTAACGTGTTTACAAGGATGGAAATAAAAAAAAATCTATCAAAATATACTAGTGTGAGGTATATTTTACCAGTTTGGTAAAATATGATGCTATTTTAATATAACATATAGGTCTGACCTACAGTTTGTTTAATACTACTTGTTTTAAGACTACTTGTTTATTAAATTATACAGAGCATAAATATTTTTGTTGACATTCTCTTTCTGTACCTCAAATCCTCACTCCTCAATCACTTCACATCCCCCACCCTCTTTTCAATGCTTACTCTTTCTCTTTTTATCTGCATTACCTTCCCCCTATTCTCCCTTTCCCTCTTAAGCATTCTGTGTTGTACGTGTTGCCAGGAGACAGGATTCTCCACCTATTGTGCTTGCACAAAGGGGGTCCATGATTGTCAGCATTGGGGCTCACAGGCTAACATGAAGGGGAAAGTTTGGAGGGGCAGGAAGAACAGAAGATAAAATATTAGGAACATGGAGAAGGAGGGAAGAGGACGGTTATGTACTGTATTTGTGGCCTCATTCCAGTGGGTGAAACTTCCCTCTCTAAAAATCTCTTAGGACTTTCACAGTGCTCAGCTGTAACGCGGTCAAGAGAGACCAGAAAAAGACGCATATTCTTACAAGTTAAGACCTCCTTAGTCCTGGACATCAATTTTGCTGTCTCCTACAATTCTCAATTATTGTGAGGGCTTTTGCATTGAGCTGCAGAGTTTTATTTTCAATTTAAGACTTTCACACTGTTCATAAAATGAAAAAACTTTCTATATAACTTAATAATATAACATACACTTAAAATACACAAACTAAGTATGTCTTCTTTTAATGTGGAATAGTATTACATGTTTCTGCTGAAATAGCAGAATCTGAGCCAGTTATAGATAAGCATCTCATAACTCCCATAATCTTCAGATATTTTCAAACAGTGTTGTACTGCACTATTGGTTTTTGTACAGCCAGGCTTCATTTATATTAACTCAATCATTTTTGTTCTGTATTTACTGTTTTTAAAAAAGGCAGCTGAATAGAAGAATGTGGACGATATTGATTCTTGAATTCCATCACGCACAAATTACTATCTACCATTTCAGTTACATGATTGTAGTTGCGAGACGAGGGGAAGATTGAGTCCTGGAAACCTGTTCTTGCATAACCATAATTCTTGCAGTTTTTTTCCATTATTTCTCTAGTTTAGTTTGATTGATAGTTGTTCTAAGAAATCCATTCTATAAGACTATAAAATTGCCATCTATTTGTAATTTGCATGATGGTGGTGCATGGTTCACAGGCTTTTGTAACAGATTTATGAATCCAGATGGTGAGAGTAGACCTAGGTTATTGAATGAAGTCATGTCCTCCACACTGCCCTGATCTGCACTTGAGAGCTGGCAATATTAATTAAAATGAGATGAAATGCAGCCTTCAGCCAGGGTCACCAAAAGATCTATTTATTCAAACAATTACTTTGATCGCTGGAAAAAAGAGCATGTATCACTTCTGGTGGGGGATTTTTGAATTGCCTATGCCAGTGGTATTAATTTGTCCGCTGCTGTGCTTTTTTCTCTTGAATAATGCCACGTGCATTTTTAACCATTCACTCCCACCAATCAAACTGGAGAAACCCATAGGGAGAATCGTAGGTGTGTGAGGCGTGTGATAATAAAATAATTTATTTTTACTTAATGCTTCATCACACAGCCTGTCACAAATCAGTGTTTGCATTAGGGCTGCACAATTAATTGTTTGTATCTGCAATCACATTTTGCAATGGTGTGGTTTTTCAAATCACTCTGTTGCAGCACATCTGCCTTTAAACAGTGTATTTTACATTGACACTGGTCATGTTCTGTATAATAGCCTCACGTTTTACACATGTCAGTATGTAAGCTTTATTTTATAAAGGGGGATAGCTCGTTGCTTGGTGGGATTATGTTGTTTGGATGATGCTGTGTAGTTTCAGGTAATGTGTGCGATAACATCAATGCTTCTTATGGTGCAAGACTACTGATGTCATGCAGCAATTAGACAATAATGAATGTCAATCATATCTAATAAACAAATTGAGCATGCTAAAGCCACAGGTTAGTTTAATTTTTTTGTAATCTTAACGTTATAATACAGACTTTCCTGCTAAACCAACCTGTTTTAATCATCAATTTACATATTTACAAGAAAGTAATTTAACCAAATAAATCAATCCCAGTGTGACCGGGATAGACAGAATAAAAAAATCTGTCAAACAATTCATACATCACCTTAATTTACCATAACATATAGGCTTGGCCTACAGTTTATTTTTAATCTGTATAATTATATCAAAGGATACAAATATAAAGACCTTTAAAAACATTAAATATCAATCGCAATTTTGTTGATAGTTGATTATTTTCCAAATCGTGCAGCTCTAGTTTGCATTGTGGGAAATGTTCTTAAAATTCTGACCGGCAACTGGTCCTCTGTGAATAAGGTACTAGAACCGCACGAGGCTGATGTTAGATCAGTAGCCAAAGTCAATTCTATAAAATATTTTCATGTTTGCTTTTAAGGAACTCCGCCTGTTCTTGATTGTGTGAAAACTGGACATTCAGGTTTTAAAGTTTCAGTTATGCATCACTGAATATTTAAGGGCTGAGTCAAACCCCTGAAACTCTTTCACTGAGATAAACAAAATGTACACTTACTTGATATTTAAATATTTTGTCAACTTTGGATGTTTTTCATGGCATGCATGAGAGTATTTCTTTAAAGACAAATGCATAGGTTTTATTGTGACTTAAGGATGTTATTGTTGAAAATGTACTGTAAAATGAGATTTAAGGATATTTCACATCAAATAAGTTTGTTTACTGAAACAGATGGTTCTAATTTAGCAGTTGGCTGTTAATACGCTGATGTTATTACACTGTTCCCAAATATGTCTAACATTGCTTTTTAAGAATCATACTTATTGGACAATCTTTAATATGTAATGATGTGTGAATTGGAATTTATAATTGGAATGTAATATGTAATTAAAAGTATTATGTGAATACGAACTTCTCTTTTTAAATATTAAATGGCCTTGTCTTTGTGTCTCAGGTTTAGCATGTGGACTGCAGATAACCTCGACTGGTTCCACATCCATCGAGAAAGCAAGTAAGGAGAGCGTAAAGTTGGACTGTCAGTTTACACTTGATCCTCAGGATACTGGCCCACTGGATATCGAGTGGAGCCTTCAACCCTCGGACAACCAGAAAGAAGAAAAAGTGGTAAGCAGACAATGTGATTGTATAATTTATGTGGGGGGGAAACAGAGAGAGAGGGAGAGAGAGAGAATGTGTGTTTGTCTACTGCGGAAAAACATCTGTCTACTTTTTTCAAAAGCCACTAGTACTTTGCCATTTGTGTTGTATTGCCCTTTTGCTGTCACAAAATACTTTAAGCAAAACCAGTTTATCTGCTTCTATGTTTCGATAGAGAACCACATACTTATTGCACTGTCATTAGGTGTGATTTTACTGAAATTTCTGTGAAACTGTTGGTGTTTTTTAACAAGAAACTGATTTGAAGTGTGACCTGATCGCAGCTAGTCAGATGATATTTGATATTTATTCTGAATCAAACCAATGTAATAAACATTAACGTTGAACGAGATGACCCATAGATTTTCATGTAAAATTCAAAAGTAGAGCATGGGTGAGATCACCTATGAAGGTTAACTTTAATTATTGTCCTTAAATGCTTTGATCTACCCTGAGCAGGTGCTGCTGGTGAATGGATAGAACATCTGTTTGGGGGTGTGTGTGGCTTATGAACGTGATCTTTTGTTATACTTATTGCTCTCTGGGTAGATATGTATGTGGTTCAACATGAAAATATTAAGAATGTTATTTCTATGTCCTGTATGTAAAGTTAGGGTTTTTCTCACATGGATTTTCCCTTTAGATGTATTAGTTTTGACAGCTCTTAGTTGACAGTTTATTTATGTATTGTATGTTTAACAAAATGCTTACCAGTTACTTCACGATGAATGAAGGTTTGCAGTAAGCAGATGCACTGCAGAATTTTTTTTTACAACATCCTTACTCTGCGATGCTGGGATGTGCAGGTACAGAAACCCAGATATGGGCCGTATTTGTCTGTTTCAGCCCCATGCTGAGATTACCCCATAGTTTCCTCTCCAGAGATTATGCATTTAGCTGGGGACAGAATTGGGTCAGGAGCCCTAGATGGTCGATCTCTCTTTGGTATTCTCATACCTTTCTTCCTCTCTTTTCTCTCTACATCCTTTTTACTTCTCTGTGTTTCTTCATTTTGTTCTAAATCTGATTTTTCATTCTATTTTTATCATTCTCCCTATTTCCTTACATTTCCGTTCCCTCCTCAGTTGTTTGCTGGTTTTTTCTCATGGGTACAGACCCTGTACTCTTCCCTTTGCTGCTGGACTGTGCCTCAGGACTCTAGATTTGTCTTTGACCCACTTCAATGTTTTTAATGGATTTATATGAAGGTTGGACACCAGCTACTTTCATCTTTTGTACCTCAAATGGGGCATGAAGATCAAGTTTCTCTGCCCCACTTTTTTGTCCCAGGCCGGTTATAATATTCTTGTAAATTACCTAGTAGTGTTTTTCTGGTTTTTGCATAAACCTTGAGCATTATGTTTTGAACCCAAAATGTGTACCAACCACAGTTGAATTCTGTGAATTCTTCTATACTTTCTCATTTTGTTTGTGCCATTCAGTTTGACTGTGATTTATGGTTTTCCAATGATTGGCTTTAAAAAAGCTATTTGCCCCCTAAATGAATCAATAATTAATGAAAGGAGAGTTACAAATAAAAACCAGCCGACTGCCCACTGTTTAATCTATCTTGGATTTACTTACATTTAATCCACGATGAAAGAATCGAGATTGGCCTTGTAAACAAACACACAAAGAAAAGTATGTTCTCCCCTGTATTCAACAACACTTTCGGATCTTATACAAAGAATAAGCTTTAAATTTAGATCCCAGTTTTATAACATAGTGTTCTTTGTTAATGTGTGGGGGTCTATCTATAGTGACACAATGAAGCATAAATAATTATCTTGTTAGTGGTACACTGCTGAAGTTGAAGAATTTCATACAAACGGCATTGGTCATTAGCACTGTAGTAAAGAATGGATGAGAGCTGGGGTGTTGGTGTACTGTAAATAAATACACTGTGGCACCATAATGTCTAAAATACAGTACCCGCATCCACAAAATAGTCCTGCTTTTTTTGAAGATGAAAGGGACAAGAAGTCAAGATGTTAAGCTGAGAACTGTTTCGATACTTGTTGTAAAGATATTAGAGCTGTCATGATAAATCATCTACATGTTACAGGATTTTTGCTCTCCTTGTTAGTGAAAAAGGATGAAATTCTGTTGCTCGCAAAAGCCTGAAAACTCTGCAGAAACTCCAAATAAACTCACTAGAAGATGACCGTAACACGCGTAGTTCTAGAAAATGAGTAGTAACATCTTTTTACCACTGTTCCTCATACCGCCTGAGGTATATTCATGATAAAAGTGTATTAATAATGATGTTCGACTGGTGTTGCTTTTTCCAATTCACATTCTAAGCAAATCAAGCTTGAACTTCTTTTTAGATTGAGCAGCATTACCGACTGATCAAAGTTGTGCTTTACAAACAAGCATTAAAAAACGCATAACCTAGCCATCTTGATTTCAATATGATTTAATAGGTATCACGGTTTTATCCTGCAGCCCTAATAGATCCATTTCCTTTATATAAGCAGTATAACATTTTTTGGTTAATGCCTACATGTAATAATGCTAACCTTATTTAATTACTTTTTCAAAGCAAGTGGAATGCAATGTCATATCTTCCCATTTTGTTTTTAAAATGAGCCTCAGGTGTTTGATTGCCATTGAAATATCTAGGTTGTGTAGTTCATGGAATAAGCCGGATTCTAGGAGGTGAGTGTAGACACTGATCTAGACCAACAGGAATACAGAAACTGCTCGGGCTATAGAGAAGACTGATGTCCTAGTACAGGTGACTCACTGCTGCTTTGCATTTCAAACAAGCCTGCTGTAGCTCCAGAGGAAAGTATACATACCTGCCGGCATACAAGCATCATGGCACTAAAATACTAGTGAACATATGCACACTTTGATTTTAATAAGTTACAAGGTGGCCTTACTTCGTATAAAGGTTCCCTCAGAAAATTGTATTCCTCATTTATTCATCAAAAAAGATTTTATGTTGTCTGATATGAACATTATAGTCATATAATTCCAGTAGCCTACCATAGTGTTCTAACCAGCCACAGTATGCCAAGTGATGTTTTCCCTGTGTATGTTCCTACCATTTTGGACGTGTGCTTCTCTGTAGTTTGTTTATAGCCTAGTTTCTACTAGTTTCTATTTAGCCATTGCTAACTAACATTGGTGCATTTTCACAAATAGAGTAGATGTTAATAGACATTCGATTGTATGGATTAAATATGATAAGATAAATCTAGCCAGTTTGTGTCATGTTCCACAGCCAATCTGTGTCTTGTGATATTTGCTTTGAGCAAACTTTTTGATTTTGATCCTTGTCTAGTTTATATAATTGTAATCTGTTTCAGATCTGTAAGACATGTTGCTTCAGGTAGTTTTCATTTCCCCTTCTTTTTTAATATATTTTTTTGTTATTCCATTTAAATATGGGTTGTTTTACAGATGTTGTTGGATGTTTTGCTAAAATCCTGAAGGCATACTCCAGGTGGCACAGATTAGGTCTTTTTTCGAAGAGGTTATTTAGACAAGAGGCTCTCATACTCTACAGATGTTGGTTCTTGTTAACGCACAGTGTAGAGTGTCTTCTTTTTTGTTATTCTTCATGTCGTCTTATGCGTTCATTATGATTCTGAGTGTCTCCAGTCTCTTCTGACTCTTTAGCCCTGAGGTGCGTTCTTATGACTACTGTGCATGAAGCAGGTCACTATGGGAGACCACCGTTCCTCATGAAAATAATGTGGCTAGAGGTGTTTAAGGATTAATGAATACATCATTAATGTTCCTCCTATTGTGATTAATTCATGAGTGGCATCATTTATTTGTGTGTGTACACTTTACCCTAAAAACTTTTCAGTGACCTGTCGGTAAAGCGTTACGGTTTCTTTGCCTTTGTGTTACACAGCTCGACAGAAGATGTCTGAACTAACAAAAGCACTTTGTTCAGATTGAGACATTAAAAGGGCAAATGTTTTACCTGTGCTGAAAGATGCTTTGAGATGAGAGTCAGCACTCTGTGTTTCTTTGTCTCACTAACTTTGAAAAGGTGTAAAGGTTTTGATTGAAGTTTGGTTTAATATCTTAATATTATTTTGATTGTTCACAGTTAAAACTGTAATGTTTTCCACTAAAAGTTTCTGTGTTTTGTTTCATTAGGTTATTGTGTACTCTGGTGACAGGGCATTTTTAGACTACTATGATCCTCTTAAAGGAAGAGTGCACTTTAACTCCCCCGACCCTAAGAATGGTGATGCATCCATGAACATAATGGGACTAAAGGCCACAGACACAGGCACGTATCAATGCAAGGTGAAGAAAGTTCCTGGCATCAGCAGCCGGAAGTTTCTACTGACTGTCATGGGTGAGTATTGACTTGAGCTCCTTTAATAAGTAAATTCCTTTTTTAATTTATTAAATGATCTTGACAAATGCCCCTACACCCTGTCTGAATCAAAGACCTCTTCTGGGACAACCCAGGTAGCTTAAAAAATATCTTGAACAACTTTCTTAAAATTGATCATCATCTCTACGCATGATGTATGCTTTAGTTTCATAACAAATAGTATCTGTTTATCTACATGTTATTGTCAACGAAAATTCTAATTAGACTTACTTCCTGAAAAGTGAGAAATTAAAGAAACTTTTCCTTGAAAGTGAGAAAGCGGGAAGAGTGTGAATGTCAATACATTGATCCACACCATAAATGCACATTAAAAGTGCACTGAAGATTTCATCGCCCCCCTGACACATCTTCTTTCAGGGTCATTATTGATCGCTGTCAACCGCAAATGTGACATCAATGGTTATTTTGAGTGTGAAAAAGCACCTGTTCCCTATTGTATGTTGACTGGTCTCGACATATACGCCCTAGGCAAATATACTTGTGCCAAACAAGGTCATCTCCCAGGCAAACCACACGACAGCAGCAGTGTCACTTCCTGAAACTCTATGACCACGTGACCGAGACGTGTATTTGCATTAAGGGTGCCTTAATGGTGGCGACAGGGTGATTTATTTTTTTTAAGCTGTAGATTGTTGGTGTTAATGTAATGTATTAAACTCAAGTAATCGTCTAAACCAACTTAAGTTGACCTCAGTGTAGAGTGAAAACTGTTCCGCCAAAGCAGACTGAGTTAGAAGGTGGACTACGCTGAGACAGATGGAAGGACGCAGCTTGGTAGTTCTCTCAGCAGTTGATGAATGCAGCTGTTCTCTCTTTGCCTGTTACCTTCATTGTCCATCCTTATCCTGTTGCTGATGACTGCGGGGACTCTGTACCTGCATTCAGAGCAGATGCTGTCTGGCTGCGTGCGTGTGTCCCCTACTAAACGTGTCTCCATCAGAGACATCAGTCCAAGGACATTCACTTGAAGAGCTTTGAATGTGCAACCTGCCACCTTAGAAATGCATAGCTCTATTGCTGGGTTTAAGAGAATCTCAGGTTTATATAAATAAAGATTTGATGTGATCTGCTTGCATCATTTATACTGATTATTCCAACCCTAAACCTCTGATATGAATGAAACAAGAATTCATTTTTAGGAAGATATGTATTGCCTTTTGAGAAATCCTTTTGTAGTAATTAAGCTATTGTTCACTAATACTTTACATTGAGCTATTTTGTTGAATTTAACAATTGAGATTAACCTTCAAGATGAACTACCAAGTGTTAAGGCCTCTCCCAAATAAAATTCATGCCTTCCCAGACAGCAGAAAAATAATAAATATACGACCTTCTACTTTTTATGCCCTAACGCGGATGGAATTACTTTTGCCAGTATGACTTTTGCTGTTTTTTTTTTGGGCCAGGCTGATCGATAATGTTGACCTAGCCTTTATGATAAAACTTCAGCAGAAACATTTGCTGCATATTTAAAACCCCTTAAGTTGATCAAAAAATCATTTACTTGCCACTTTTGTCATTTCCAACATGTTTAATTTTCTTCCGGGGGAAATCATAACCTTTTGGTTCGAGTATTGTACTCATAATCTCTACGTCACTGGTTGGGTACCAGCAGGGATTGTAGGTGAAGTGAGAACCGACACTCTCCTCCACCTTCAATACTTCTACTGAACAAAGGCATCAGTGCCCCCAACTGCTCCTCGGGTGCCGCAGCATGGCAGACAACTGCTCCGATTGTGTTTTCACTGTGTTTGTGTGTTTACTTACTGTATGAGTGCACTTGAATGGGTTAAATGCAGAGTCTAAATTCCAAGTATGGAACCAGACAAAACACGTGTTATCAGGAAAAAACAATAAAAACAATAAAAACACCAAAGAAGGTATTTAAAAAAAAAAGTTGGTAATCGAACTGCGGTGGCTCCCATTCACTTTTATTGAAAGTTAACAAATCTAGCATTAATGATTAAAGTGAATGTGTGACTGTTACCAACATTGTTTAAAATATCTTCTTTTGTGTTATAAAAGGTAAATGATGGCAACCTTTTCAGTTTTGGGTTAATTATCCCTTTAAAATACACCTTATAATGTTTGTTAACTTGTTTCTGAAAGAGACTCAGATTTAGTTGACCTATATGTGTTGGTTTGAATGCATGCATTAGACCATCACTCAACGCCTCAATGTGTCCCACCCACCTGTCCATCACCATGCATTTAATTTCTCTCTTGGAGGAAGCTGCTGTGCCCTGACCCATCATCCTATTAAATTGCTGTTCAGTTCAGCCTGAAGTTAATCCTCAGGTCTCTGCAGCTGTAAGCCTCGTCCCCGGAGGCCCCAGATATGTTTTTACAGCTTTTATTATTAAACAAACATGTCAATCTAGACTTAACTTCCAAACTAGAGTCGGGTGTTGGTGTTTATTTTCGCTGGCATTTCTGCTATCCAACGTTTTTACGGGATAGAGCACCAAAAACTTACATTATAATTTACAAAATAGCAACTCTATCCTATATAATTTTATGTGAAGGTAAGGTTAGAAGTATAACAATATAAAATTATTTATACAATGATTTAATTTATATTTTTTTTCTTTCAAGCTCATCTATTTGTCTGGGCTTCCTTTTTTTCATCTGTGCACAGAGGTTTCTGTCTCCTCCTGGTTTTAATTTGGAGATTTGTTTGCTTTGAGTTCTCATCTCCTCTCCTACAAAGTTAGGGGTGGGGGAGTCTGTTTGTGGAGGGCTTTCGTTTCTGTACAGAGCACCCCTGTTCTCCACCCTCCCCCATCCAATCTTTCCGGTTCATTCTCTTTCTCTTGGAGTATGTAGATTGTATTAATTTTTCTAGCTCTCTAACCCACCCACCCCTACAATAAGCAGAACCTTCTCTTCCTCTAATCATGCTTTGTTCTTTTTATCTGGGGGAACGTTGATACCCACAGTGCTCTGATTTAAATTAAGTGTATTGACAGTACCTATAATAGCAGCAGCTGTAACTATAACTCAGATCATTGGTTCCTTTCCTGTGATACAGACAGAATATGTGTTGGGTAGAGTGTTATAGAAGAGGCTCTGGGACTTTGTGTTCATTAAAGATAATAAAAAATCGTAGTATGTCTACACAGGATCAGAAAATGGTGATTGGAGCAAAAATGCCACAATGTGAGCAAACCAAATAAAAGTAATACTAAACTATTTGATCGCTGACCATGTTTACATTCAGCAACATTTTAAACATAATTCTCCTTATTTAGACAGTCTCTGCTTCTTGTTTGCTTTCCCTCAGTTCGCCCCTCTAAACCAAGATGTTACGCGGATGGTCCAACTCAGGTCGGGAAGGATATGATGCTGAGGTGTAATTCTGTAGATGGCACACAGCCACTTAAGTACACTTGGGAAAGAATCACGGGTAATAAACTACTTCCTGCCGCAGCAGTGCTTGGTAAGTCCTAATACACCCTCAAAGTCTTTACAATTATGATTATCATACCATATTTGGAATGTACTCTTATGGCTGTTTGTAGATCCTGTCGGTGGCACCATGAATCTGAGGAATGCCACAGAGATAGCTTCTGGAACCTACAGATGTGTTGCTAAAAACAACGTTGGAGAAGAGGAGTGTGTGGTGGAGGTCAATGTCACACAAGGTAAGACGTCACTTTGAGTTCAATTTACTTAAAATAACAGTCTAAATTTCTTTAACCTGCCTGTGGTGTTTTGTTCTTCCGTAAGAGTCATAATCCAATAACTATAATGGATTAAATGGGTTTAGCTGTAACATCATTTAGCAAGACTCTTGAGCCCTTGTAACTCTATTAGGGTTACACTGTATTTTACTGTGTTCTAAATGTTCTAAACATGGTTGAATAAATCTTTGAATCTTTTTAAACCTAAATCTGTCTTTGTGTTTCTCTTAAGCTCCTAACACAGCGGGCATCATTGCGGGCGCTGTAATCAGTGTTCTCTTGGCACTCATTCTTCTCGCCATCATCCTCTTCTGCTGTTGTCGTGCCCGCCAAAAGAAGAAGTATGAGAAGGAGATTGCCTATGAGATCAGGTACTGAACACTAGGGTTGTCTTGACACCTTACCTCTGTTATCATCAAGATATACAACGTTTAATTTTGTTTTTTTATAGTGCAAGCTAGGATCTGTTTTTTTAGTTTCTTTGAATATTCACAGAACAATAATATTATTAATGTGATAGTTCATCCAAAAAAAGTATATTCTGTTCACAGAAGATATTTTGAAAAATTTTAGTTACTCAAATGCTCTGGCACCAATTCACTTCGATTTTGTGGAATCAAGTGAAAGGGTGCCAGTGACCAACTTTCTGCAAAATATCAAAATTGTATTCAGCAGAAGAAAGCCTATAGGTTCAATATGATAAAGGGGGAATTTTCACTTTTACTTGAGCTCTTTAAATCTATTTTGAACGTGCTGTATTTTAATGTTTTATTAAAATCAGACGACAAATTAATTCTTGCAAGTGCTAGTAAGAACATGTTCTAGGATTTAAGAGTGCAACCAAATCATCACACACACTTGAAAACCTGCTTCTCTCAACTGCCTTTCTGTATCAAGCATACTGCTTACTGTGAGCTTGTAAGGAGAACAAGAGGACTGTAAGCAAAGGCAAAAGAAAGCTCTCGACACGGATGCCATTTTTAACGCGTCACCGTCCCTGTGTCAGTGCAATTCATCCAATTACAGGCCTCCCCAGAGCTGAACACCACAGGCCGTTCAAAGCTGAAGGCCAGTAAACTGTCTAGTGGTGCCATCCCTCTTACCCCCTCACTCAGTCTTTCTAAAGAAAGGGCTGGTGTAATCAGTTTTGTCCGTTTGTTTGTTCAGTCGATTCCTGCTCTCTCAATGCCCCCTCCCATTTTCCCCTTTCTATTGAAATGGCATTCCTTTCATTGAAAGGGGAAGGCCGTGGGTCAGGCCTTCATCGGCCATGCATTATGCCTCCCTTGGACCCCTGCGCTGGACATTGTCTGGCAGCCCTGCGCTGCATCACACAGGCTATGACAAAGAGGATTATCCAAATAAGCCTGCTTCTCTCAGTGACCCCACTGTCTGTCTCTCTCACCCCTGTGCTCTGCTGCATAATGGATTATTGTTGCTGATTACTTGTTAATTTGAAGAATTGGGTAGAGCTCGACCGGAGGGAAGAAAGATACAGAAGGTTTATTTGTGACAAAGACATGGAAATTAATTTTGGAATGAGGATGCGCAAAAAGCTGTTCTGCCTTGTTAAATCGATCAACACTTTAAACCAGTTCATTTTTCAAGTTGAGTATTTCTGCAAACCACCAGAGAGATTTAATTCTTTCACTTAGAGAGATTAAAATTCCAGTGGAGTTTTTGACTTGCTCTTAATTTGGCTTTTAAAAAAGTTTTTCCTAAGAACACAATCTGACAGGGTTTGATTAAACTTCATTCCTTTCTCTCCTGCTTAGAGAGGATGTACCCCCTCCCAAGAGCCGCGTTTCCACCGCACGCAGCTTCACCAGTGTGGGTAGCCAACGTTCCTCTTTGGGCTCTATGTCCCCCTCCAACCTCCACGAGTATGCCAAATCTCAATACGACAAGATACCCTCTGAAGAATTTGACAGGCCACCTAGCCACGCACCTATTCCCCCACCAAGCAGAATGGCGGGACCCAACCTCAGTCGCATGGGGGCCATCCCAGTCATGATCCCTGCACAGAACAGGGATGGATCCATTGTGTAGAGCTAAACTGGTATATATTCCAGCGCTACCATTTTGACTCTCACTTTACATTGTTTCAACTGGAATTTGCAATGGAGCACAAAACGAAGACCACCGGAGATTCTCAGCAGCACCATCTCTAATAATACAATTTGACTTCCAGAAAAACTAATGCAAAATGGTGGTTGCTTCACCTGCTTTTGTTTTGTTTGTAAATAATGCAGTGCATGATTTTTTAAGGCACTATCATATGCAAGATGGCTGTAAAATTCAAAGGCACTTGAAATGTTTGCCTCCGAAATGTTCTAGAAAAAGGAAATGAACCTAAATATATTGTATGTAGTCCAACTTATACTTCACTATTTTACATAGATACTCCCGAGCTATTATCTGATATATTTCTGTTAATCAGGATGTACAAAATGGGCCTGTGGGAAAAATATGGGTTGGCTTGGTTTAAGAATGAGATGATTTTAAGACAAACAAGCATGATTTGATGATTGATGTGGTGTGTATAAAAATGTGAATTTGCAAAATGAGAAAACTGTGATTTAAACTGCTTTTTTCTATACCCAATGGCAGTTTTAAACTAGCCCTTTTTTGGCTTCACTGCTTCAGTCAATTCCTTATGTGTTGATTGGGTCTTGACCCAAACCTTTGCTTTCCCCACCATGCAATAAAATGAAAGGGTCTTTGGAAAGATGGGGCTGGGTGGTAAAATACGGTTCGTTGAGTAATCAGGTTTTAGGGCTGTTGGTACCCCAATCCTACCCTTGCTTCTCACACTGCTCCTAGCCCATCACAGATGATAGTGATAATACACTGACTTTAATGAAATCTTTATAGTAAACTGGAATTTGGTTTGCCTGTCAGCTTGTTCCATATTAAAAGATGAAGCTTTAAAAATCCAATCGGCGCTTTGAAAATCTAATCGATGCTTTGAAGTGTTAGGAAGCCGTTTGTGTGTAAGATGAAGGAGATGCTACAAAATAAAGAAGTGAAGGGATTGTAACTAAGTAAACCAATGAAGGAGGTATGATTGAGTAGTGTTTGTTAGGTGTCGTTTGAGATAAATTTGTTATGTAAATTAAAAGATCACTTAAATATATAGTTCACCCAAAAAAAGCAAATCTGTCTTAATTTACTCCCCTTTCAGTTGTTTTAATCCTGTTTATATTTCTTTGTTTTGATGAACACGATTTTGAAAAATGAATTAATGTTAATAACTGAATAGTTATTGGACCACATCAACTAACCTACTAAGAAAAATGAAAAAAAGAATTCTGTTCAATTCTGAAGACATTTTAAAGAATTAAAAATTACTCTGGTATCTTTACCTACATAGGTAATTAATGAGGTCCAAGAACTGTTTATCAAAGAGAAAATCTTTCTCAAAGAAAGAAAATCATACAACAACTAGAACAACTAGAGGGTGAGTAATTTATAACAGAATTAAATTTTTTTGGAAATATCCCTTAAATTCAGCTCATTTACCTTTGTTATAATCCCCAACTGTAAAGAAACATTACAGACCTTTTTTCATAAATTTTCCAAGGGTGTGCGATATTTTACCTTGTAGATTATCCCCAGTGTTCACTGTGTGTGCCTTTTTTAACTAGGTTTAATGATCTGGTATCTCAATGAGCACAATGAGTGTAGGTTTAACATGAGGTAAAAGGAATACATGAACAAACATCCTTAAAAGTTATAATAATTGGTAATGAGTGTGGCTTGCAAAAGTAGTTTTCAGACGTGTTAAACGATATTTTTCATGCAGGATTCTGGTACACTCTTGTTTCCAGTATTCATGTGAGTATGTGTACACACTGCCTCCATAAATACAAGTCTCTGTTGCACACAAATAGATTAAATTGGGTTCCTGTTGAATGTGTAAATATGTAATTCTGGGTCATTTTGTTCGGCTGTAATGTTTTTGTTCTTGGGCTGCGAATACTGTAGAAAACAAGAAGGTGTCTGGGTTAATCATTCACCATCTGTATAAGGTATTAACATTTATAAGACAAACGTTGTCATTACCTGAAAGCACACACATGTTTTTTTTCTGGGCTTTTATTTATTAAGTCTACAATAGAGGTGCTGTCAAAGGATCAGTGAACATAGCGAGTAATGTTAGTGTAAACATGACATCTGATCTGATCCTACGTCAGCACCTTGACTGCTAGGCGTGTGGTTTCCTTGAACTAAATGATCCGAATAAAGCCTGTTCTGTATTTCATATCAGTAGATGTTAGGATGGTTTTCTGTACAGTGCCATTTAAAAGATGAAGTCAATTAAAAAAATGCTTAATAAGAGATAATCAATGATGTTAATGTAGCTGTTACTTTCTATGGTGTACTAATACCTTTCCCCCATGCTCTGCACATTATGTAAAAACCTTATTTTTATGTGCTTTTTGTGATGTATTTTTAAAATAAAAAGGAAACCTCTATCATTCTCTACTCGCGTGCTTCATTCTCATTCCCCTCTCGAACGTCCCGCTGTCTGCAGGCTGCTGGCGGTGTTGTCGCTTTTCAGAGTGATTAATTTTAATCTCCCGTTGATTTTCACCTCTAACTTCAGGTTAGGCCATTCTCTCACCGCTTAATGACCACAATTAATCAATGACCTGCGAAAGCACTGCTGGCTTCGCTGACCAACAACAACAACCGAAACCAAAGCGATGTCAATTGTGTTCCATTGAAAACTCATGTAGCACATAGCAAGGAGCAGTGCCCTTGAGTTTGCTTTGTAAAACATGTTTCTTGAGTCAGCCAGCCGAGTCATTGCCAACAACTAATTAAAAATGTTAGCTCAGCCTTTGTGCCAAAGATTAAAATTGGTGACAAATTGGATTGCCTTGTCTCAATTAGCATAAGGTCAAATAATTGCAACAAATATTTGTTCTACAAATGACCTGGACTGCATCGGTTACCTCATTTCAATACCAAAACTGTTTTTGTGTGTTTTTTTTAAGGTGTGATGTTACAAATTGAATCTAAAAGCCCGGTCCGCTTCTCACCCCTCCCTTTTAAAGCACTACGGTGACGGTCAGAGGACAAAGATAATGTCAGATTTTTGATTCTTTGCAAATTGGGTAAAATTTTTTAAATGTGTTCTGTAGAGGAGTTTATCTGAAGATTGTGTAACTCATTCTAAGGTAATAAAAACACTTGGACTCATAATGTAAGATCTATACACATCTGAGTGTACAGGTATGTATTTTAAATGCTTTTTTTTCAACAAATCTTCCAAATTGTTCCAAATTGCATCTTAAAACTTTAAACGCTGTTTCTCTTTTGTGTTCTGCAGATGAATGTTCTCCATGTGCATGCGATGATGACTGTTTCACTACTTGAAGCATATTGTTTTAGTCACTGTAACACAAGAACCAATGCATTCTAATATCACCAAGTCAGGTTCACTTTATTATACCGTATACGTTATGTATGAGGGAGAATAACCACAGCACTTTATCCATCATTGCCTTAGGGCAATGAACCCTTTGTGGATGTGAGAAAACCAATTTTTCTAACCTGATTTTTCTCATGTAAAGACTACCGCATCCTAAATTATTCACTGTGTAGTATTTCAAGCTTCGAGTACTAGTCAATAACATGTTTAGGTGTAATGATGCTGGTGTCTATAGCAATAATGGAATTTACCCAAATAATTAATTAAAGAGCATTTATAACCATTCATAGGCCATAAGATAATGTATGGTAGATGCAGAGAGTTAGATTTAAGGGATAGTTCACCCATAAATGAAAATTCTGTCATGAATTATTCACTCTCTCTTGTTCCAAATGTGCATAGATTTCTTTGTTTAGTTGAACACAGAAAGATGTTTGAAAGAATACTTTTTACCCAACAGTTCAAAGAGCATTGTCTACCATAGTAGGAAAAAATGACA
Source organism: Triplophysa yarkandensis (assembly GCA_033220385.1). NCBI lineage: Eukaryota > Metazoa > Chordata > Actinopteri > Cypriniformes > Nemacheilidae > Triplophysa > Triplophysa yarkandensis. Next base: position 9,864,769 of record CM065673.1, read on the forward strand.
ATGAGAAAAAGTGCCACGAAACTTTGCTGTCCCACATTCTTCAAAATATCTAATTTTGTGTTCAACAGAACGCAATAGAAGAATAGTAATTCTTCCTACTATGGTAGTTTGAGACCTGATTGTATACAAGCATTTGTCCAAATGTCTTTTTCAGTGTTTATCAAACTCAAAGGTGAGTAAATATTTAATAAAATTAAATGTTTGGTTAAACTGTCCCTTTAACTGTTCAATGTTACTATATTTCATTCAGGATATTCTGGAGAAAATGATTCCACTGCAGTGATTCTAGGAATAACATGATGGTGTCATTCTTTTTGCAAGGACTATTCATCTGGATTTTATCTTCGTATGTAAGTAATAGCCGCTTTTTTCACAATATACAATAATGAATCCCACATAGGTGGAAATTTTGGTTATCCTCCTCCCCTTGTTGTGTGATAAGCCTCACCATAATGTTTCACCTCACAAACACGTAGACGTAATCTCTCGTCGAAGGTATTAATTGTTTGCGTATCACAAGGGGAACAGATTGGTGGGTGGGTGTTGATTGGTCGAATCTTGATGTTTCCTTGGCAACGTTATCTGGTTGTACACATTGGAAGCATGGGAAAGGGGGGGATTTATCTCACAGGCATAATGCTCCAAACCCTAACAACAGATGTGTCTGCAAGCAGCAGTCTGCTTGCTTTGTATACATCTCTCATTTGTTTTCTATAGAAGCAAAAACATTAGGCTTCAAATGAGCAATTAGCAAATTTTGTAGTTTGAATAAAAAATACAATAATTTCAGTCTAGGATTAACGTGTATTGCCATGGGATGGACCTGCATTGTTATCCACTTCTCTTGTTTGTTGGCAACATTACAAGCCAAAAGTCAAGTTTAGATTTGCGTTCACAAATTTGTTAGATTGTTATTTAGACAAGAATCACAAACCAAGTAAATAAGCTTAAAATGCCCTTCATCTGATGTCTGGAATGTATCATGTTTGGGAACCAGATAACACTTCTTACTGACTGACTCACAGATACAAACCCCGAGGGTTCTGTTTGTATTCACTCCACCTTCACACAAAGGAATGTGGAGTCAGCTGGGCAACCTGTCCATATGGTTTTAATCACATGTCTCCAAGTTGTCCAACACACTTACGCTTTTTTTAAGGGGTCCATACGGTACTTTTAAATAGTCCATGATTTGTTTTCTAATTATTGTTTTAATAAACTGTTTTGGTATTTGTGTGTCTCTTATGCACGACACTGTACACATAACTGTACATACTTAGAATTACTCACAAGGGAAGGGTAAATTTCGCAATATCTTCTAAACCTCTGTGCTTTCTGTGGAAAATAACAATATAGATTCTTTTGAAATACTCTTTAGATTTTATTGTACGGTTAAAATTTAGGTCTGTTTTCTAGAAAAACAGTCTCATGAAAATTTGCGATGATCAAGAAATGTTATATGTTGATTCATGTTCATGAACACATCTTATCTCGCTTGGAACATAATTTTTATGTAATATATTTCATAATGTAATGTAATATATTTTAACAAGACAATCTGATTCATTTTTGCAAAAAATTTGTATTTGTGTTTAGATTTTAATGTTTGGGTTGGGCGAGGGGCCACCGTGTAATATATGCAAGACATCCCTTAATATCAGCTTAAAAATATATAAACAATATAGGTCATTGTTGTGTAATAACCACTTATCATGTCATGCAACCTATTAATATTAAATAAAAAATGATCTAATTTCTGTAGATGAAATAAGAGTCTCTCATACGTAATATGCTTAACTAAATGTTTTGTTTTATTTTTTTGGTTGGATGCAATTTCTTCTGTTTATTTAAGAATATGAAATTAAAACACAAAATATGAAATCTTTACTCACTAAAACCTGAATATATCCAAGTAGTAGGGCTGGAAAAAGATTTCTAAAGCTTTGGAAATCTATTTCTGTCAAGGAATCGATGAATTCACAAATCAACTATTTTTTCTAATTAAGGCCTTTAATTAATGATACCTTATGAAAATTAGTTATTAAAAATTGGAAAACAAGATCAAGAAAGTGCATATTTGGAGTGTTCCAAGTGAAAGCATAGATAACTGTGTTGCATTTAAATGTGTTAATTTTTTAAGAACTAAAAATCAAAGCAAGGAATCGTTTCTTGGAATCAAAATTGGAATCTGAATTGACTAGCCTTAGCAAACACTCAAAACGTATTTTTTATATAATGAACACGAATAAATAGATTCAAAATTTCATCAACTAGCATGAGACTGGGTATATCTAGACATGGCCATCATATTACATTTCAGTTCTTACTCAAGAATAAAACTCTTAATTTGGCTCTTAGGTGTATACTGATATCAGATGAGCACATCAACGATCAAATAAATTTGACCATGTTTCTGGACCGCCGCCAGTTTCCATTACACACAATCACCACAAATGCATGTCATGACGAGTTTTCAAACAGCAGGTAATGTGTTTCATTGTGACTGCAGAGGGTCGATGCTGTGTTTCGCTTTTCCTCTCCCGTGATGATATTGGGGTCATCTCCATTACTGCAGCACCGGGGTCTGCCGTATATCTGAAATATATGTGCGGTGAGAATTCCCAGCGCATGGCAGAGGTCAGGACCATTGAATTAGCTGCGCAGTCATTTCTCTCTCAGTCTCTCTATATACGTCTCTATCCTTCTTTATTTTCTCTCTGGAGATATTTCACTCCAGAGGTGAAATGCAGTTAGGCAATTATGGAGTCTTGCGGTGTATTTGTCTGCCTAACAGTGATTGAGCTCACACATCATGCCCTGTAAGTGGGTCTCCAGGGCCCGGTGCCTGTGTGATGGGAGATAGCGGTGGTCTTATCAGGCTTGGGGCTCTGCGGAGCGTTTGGATGTGGGGATAACGACTCTGAGAGACAAACTAGGGGTCAGATGGCAGACCCTTCAAGAACTCGGCGCTGATAATTGGTAGAAAGGCAGTTGATGTAGTCTATTTTGGATGGAACGAGGAATCACTTTTGACCAATATATCTTTGCTCGGAATATGTGGAAGTGTTGTAGGGATGAGTGTGAGGCAGAAATAATGGCACACCGACCACTTCAGAATCCCTAAAACATGTCACAAATGAATTCTCTTGCACTGTTATGTTCAAATGAGAGCCGAGCTTGACTAATAATTTGAGCTCTCGTAAATATTCATGTGATTTAACTGCAGGGGAGGTCACGCTTTCATGACAAATAACATGGCTGAGCACTGAGTTTTGTATGGCTGTAACTGGTGAATCTCATTTGGAGCTATAACAGATGTTTTGTCTTATCTGTGTTTTGTGTACCACAGAAGAATCTCTGGCTTATTTCAGTCTGTTCATAAGATTCAAGGACACCGTAGAGGACTTGGACTTTATTTTGAAAGCACATTCCTTAATTTTTCATTCTGCAGAGTTTTTAATTATAGAAATGGATACAGAATATGGTTGTGGAGATCTTCTTTTAAATAACCAAATATTGAAAAGCTAGGTGTATGTGCGAACAAAAATTATAGAAGGATCTTGGTGAAATGATTGTTTTAGAGGTTTGTGTCTAGAAATTCGAAAACACACAATTGGTTTTTTAAATTCAATATACAACACATCTGGATTGATGGTTGAGTTTAAATTCTTCATTGATGTGCTTTGGAACACAGATGTAATATGATCATATAGCCAAACACACAATGCTTTGTAATCTGATCGCTTTGTGTGTTTCACAGAATTTCATGTTGACGATAGTTCCTGTTTCTCTTATTTTTCTGTCTGTTCCTGCTAGCAAATATCTCACAGTCACTGTCTTTGAACCCTTATGCGTGTATTACATTTTCCTCTTTGGGTTTTTATGCATGTTTCCAGTTTGGCAGCATTCATTGTTTGCATGCCTGTGGGTGCCTTTTCAAAACCAGACAGACCAGCTCAACCTTCTCAAGTGACAGCTGATCATGTGAGGTAGGGATGTGAGCCACGCCCTCCACTGCACCTGTTCCTCCTCTCACCTGCTCTTTGTTTGGTAAAATGTGGATTTCTTTAAGGTGCTTGGGTGCCATCTAGTGGACAATAGTGCTAACAGCTTCTGTGATTTAGATTTTTTTCTTTGTTTACTGTAAGCATGATTGCATTTAGGGTTTAATATTTTCTTTAGTACAAATCAATTTTATGTAACCTGTTTCGTATTACTTACATTTACATATAAATGTTGGAAACAATGCTGAGAAAGAATACTGTAAATATTTTTTTAACATAGTGCCATTTAATGGTTTGAGCAATAAACATTAATTTCATTTTCAACTCATTATTCTTTTTGAATTTCAGACCTGTCAAAACACATGAACAGCTAAAACGCTTCTGCAATGAAGTCCAAAAGATGGTAAGTTTAGTTACTTTCACAACACATGGTGCACGCATCATATTGCTTTTCTCATGTAATAACATACAAACACCCTTATGTAATAGAATTCTCAAGAACAAACACCCCTTATGTAATAGAATTCTCAAGAACATTGCACAGCTAGTCCAAATTGATATACTTGTATTGCACAAATCTGTAAGTTTGCTATGCAAAGCAGACTGCTATCTTCTCACTTTTGAATTGGCTAAATAACAACTTTCTGACTTTTGAAACCACTTGAAAATCTAAAATAATGACTTCTAATGCATTCATAGTTTAATTGCTCTGACACTCAAACTTGATTGAAATACATCAAATCTTGTTTGTACCTTCTTAAATGATATGATAATGTTAAAGAAATCAGAAGCAAAAAGATAGCTTTCTGATTTTTGCAGGATAAGATTACTTTAAATTACATAAAAAATGCTTTTCAGTATTTTTTATACTTGATAACTTAAAATGGTACATCTGGATATGTTGACACATTCTAAGTTAGAAATAAAATTAGATAACCTTTAATTCTTACAACCAACTTAAATTTATATGCTGCTTTAAAGCAATCCACCAAAAGATGTAAATCCTGTTATTATTTACTCACCCTCTTGTCATTTTAGAACTGTATGATTTTTTTCTAAACAACTCAAAAGATGTTGTAAAGGATGTTGTTAATTGGCACTCAATCTTTTTTCTTCACAGTAGGAGTAAAAAGGTGCCACTAATGGTTGACTACAATTATTTTTCAAAATATCCTCTTTTGTGTTCTGCACAAGAAAGTCATAGAGGTTTGAGTTTACAATAGTGTGAGTAAATGAAGACAGAATTTTTATTTTTGGGTGAACCTTGCCAAACTGATTGATTAATTGTTTAACATAATAAAGTTACAGTATATAGTGTTGAGTAGTAAAGCTAAATCCCGATATCTGATTGTCAGCAAGCAGAATCTGCTCAATTCATGCACATTATTATACATTCTTACACAAACACCTCCATGAATGACAAGAATGAGAAGCATGACAATGTTAGTTCACATTTTTTAATAACATGGCACAATTTACATAACACAAGTTTAACTGAGGAGCATGCTGAGTCGCCTCACCCTTTTTTTTTTTACATGATCTTGAAAGGACATAATTTTTTACATACATAACAGCAAAAAAGTTCCTTACAATCTCTTTGCAATACGTATTGACTACCCACTACTGCGTCAGTGGACATTTTAATGTTTGATTTTTAAGAAAATCAAAGAGAAAATCAAAGGGAAAAAACACTGCACAACATCTGAATTTCACAGAGTTTAAAAGCGCACAACTAACCCTCCCATGGACTACTAAAATAGATCTCTGCTCATTAAAAACAAACTGTCCATAGCTTACAACTTGCTTGTTCAATTCATAGATACGGAACACTTTGATACACAATGGACCAATAGGGAATTGTTCTGCTTTCCTTTCTCATGTGTTGTGACATCATGGTGGTCATGATGAGGTATTGAATATACGCAAAGAGTATTTGGAAACATTGGTGTGTTTGTAAAGATTGTCAGCACAGAAAACTTAATTCTGGTTCAGGATTTTAGGAATCTGTCATTGTTTTAACACGTATTGTTGCTTTAAGACCATACACAGAGTCAGGAAAGTGAAAGGGGTTAGGAAAAAATGGCTGTCCTCCAGGACAGAGAAAGAGTGATATATAGAGAGCCCACGCATGAGTTGCATAGTTGAAAGAAGGGATGTGGTCTCTTGGACAGTACGATCCTTCAAAACCATTCTAATGCAGCATTAAACTCAAAACCAGTCAGTGAAAAACGTGTGCTCTCCATTTCATCACTGCTTTTTATGTACAGCAAGTCAAAGTAAAGCTTTCATAACACCCATTTGCATATTTGTACCTTGATATTTTTCGTAAAGGAGAGAAACACTCAGACTATGCACATATCTACAAGTCATGTATTGAGGTATCTGTACATTCCAAAATCATTTGAGTTTAGTTGATCTATATTTTGCCCACTTGCTTGAGATCGGCGTACTGTACATGTTTACAGTAACTATACACACCGGAGCAAATGACAGATAATGAAAAATGTCAGTTTGTACAAAACGAAAAAAACCCACAATTTGTACACAGATATGATACAGCTGTAGTCCAGTATCAAGTGCTTTGAGTTCCAAATAAGAGCTGCATGTCCTCATCGTGCCTCAATATCTTTATGTGTGTGTGAGGGGGGTCTGTCTCTCATGTCAGTGCCTAGCGGGGTAGTCCGTCTGGGAGAATTGGATCGTGCTCCGAGGGTTGGTATAAGAGGGGGCGGGGCACTAAGCGACGCTGTGGGAGGGGTTTTGTTTAGGATTCCGTTCTGGGCCATAATAGAGGAAGGGCTGACGCGAGGGTAGTGCATGCTGGGTAATCCGGGAGCCATGAGACCCGGGTGAGGGAGGTGCCCGTCCAGTGCCGGGTGATGCATTGGATGTAGGCGGCCTTGTTCGTAATCCTCTCTGAGCAAATGCAGGCGTTCCCTCTCCTCCATGTGCGCCCTCTCCTGTTCCCGTCTCTGTTCTAAAGCAAGTCCGTGAGGATGGTCGCGGTTGAAATCATGTGGCTCGCGGTCCCGGTACGAACGTTCCGCCTCGTAAAGCCGGGGTGCAGCCAACCGATGCAGAGTGTCGTTCCTCAGCAACAGATCCCGAGCTAAGGGATCTCTCCGGTGGAGGTCGAGTCCACGGTACGGATCCCTCATAGGATCCCAATGAAATGCGGGGTAGGGGAATCTGTCTGCTCCTGGGATGGGGCTGATTCCCATGAAAGGGGCCACCATACGAGTTCTCTCCAGGCTGCTTATACTATTAATGGGATGCATGGTGGCCATGCCCATGGGCATTGGCATGGAAGAGGGTGGGTGGGGGTGAAGTGTGGCGGCAGGAGGTGCCTGAGGTGTAGATCTCCGTTCAGGGGATCTTTCCGTAGAACCGTCCTGCTCTTCCTTCCTCTCTTCTTTCACTTTAACCTCATTGTTTTTCTTCTCATATGTGATCTCACCCTTCTTCTCCAGAATGTCTCGGTTCAAACTGCCATTTACTCTATCGAGCCCGGCGGGCCGCATGTAGGGTGACGGTGTCACCCGATTGGCATGTTTGTCCTCTGAAACTCGGCCGTCGTGGATGATAGACGTGTCCTTGTCACTGGGGGGATTCTCTTTTGTTTTGTGCTCATCAGTGTTTGAGTCTTTCCAGTCTGAGTGATCACGTTCTCGCTCACGCTCTTTGGGCTTGTCTTTGTCCCGCGGCTCACCGGATGGGATGTGATTCCTGTTGGGTTCAGATGATCGAGAGTGTCCTAACAGATTGAGGGGATTAACAGGAACAGGAACAGGTGACTGGTGATTCTGGTGTCTCTTCTCGGTGGGTTCCCTAAAAACAGACATAAACATGATACAAAAATGTAGATCTAATAGGTTCAAGTGTAAAATACTAATATCCTCCAAAATATTTCATGTCATTCACAGAGTTCAACGCACCGCTCTTTATCATCCTTGCTGACTGAGGACTCCCTCTTTTCCAAATCCCGTTCTCTCTCCCTTTCTCTGTCTCTCTCTCTTTCATGGGAGCTGACGGATGTGCTGCGTTCAGGTTCTCCAGGTTTGAGCCATGGAGGTGGGGTTGGGAAGGAGGGTGGTGTGCGGTGGAGTCTGTTCCATGGCTCATGGGGACCGCTGAAGTGCTGCTGTGCGCCAGGTGCGTCTTTGTGGCCAAACATTGAGTTCGGAGCTGGAAGACAAAATGATTTTGCAATAGCATGTTAATTCACATACTGTTTCCTTTAAATCATCTACATTCGTCAGGGGTGTCATGGCTATAATGTTTGTTTGACCAATAATCAGAATGTTTGTATCTAAACTGCAATAATCAGAGAAACTGTATCACTGATTGAAGTTGAAAAACATCAGTGTGTTTTTAACTGACGAATTTTAAGTTGCTGGTTTAAATAGTTAACACTCACTGAGTGCTGGGTTTCCCAGCCCACCGAAGGCTGCAGAGTTTAATGATCCCAGACCTCCGAATGTAGCCGGTCTGCTGAAGGGCTCTGTCAATCAAAACACCAACAGGTACCAGTGAATCAGTGAATGAACTATGTAAATCACCAATGAATTGCTGCCTGCTTCAATTACAGACAGTAATACTTAATCATTTAATAAATAACTATAGACTTGTATAAACGAATAATAAAGAAATGTAATGTATACTATATAGACTGAAGTGACCAATAGTAGAGGAAAACTGTAAACGCCCTCCTAATTATTTGCCAGTGACATCTAGTGGAGAAGAGATAGACTGCACACATTCTTACCTAAGTGTGGTGCTGGGGTGAGAAAGTTGCTAGGATGATGGGGAGGGTGTCCGAATGGTGTCGGTGTGGATCCTGAATTGGAAAAAAGGAAATCTTAATGCGAAGTAACGTAACATAGTAATCTGAAAATGCCTAAATGTAAAATGTCAGGGACTTTAAAATGTATTAACATTGCTGAGAATAGACTTGCTTTAAAAAGTTCTATTTTTCTTAAGATCTCTCTTTACCTGCACATGATGAAATATAATGTTTAATAAATAAAAAAACATACTCTAATAACCATAAAAATTTGATTCAAGAAGTACAAATGATTATGATGTTCACTTTATAACTTCTCAAGATCTCAATGTGAAAACAACACGGATCAAACCATGATTCACACACCTGCTGCTGAAAAAAGTGTTGCAGGACGGGCGAGATCATGGGGGTGATGAATCGCTCCAAAGAGGGTGGGACCAGGGGGTCGACTTAAGAACTCTGGTTTGAGGCCAAAGTCCAGCTTGTGTGGGTCAATGTGCATCTGCTGCTGGAGAACAAGAAAAACAAACAAATGTGATACCCATCTCAGAGTATCTCATAAAACAAAAGAAGTGAATAATTCTGCTAAGGACAGAGAGATGTATCAACAGGTCATACACACAAATCTCACCTTTACTTTCTGTTGGTGATGGTAAATTTGCCAGGCTATATGAACATGCATAGCACACCACTTTCCTGGTTTCTGAGAATACAAAAACAAGAAGTGTTTAAGGTTAATTAAAAGACAATTAATTCTTTGTTGCTTTGAGCATTTAACTGCATTTCATTAAAACATAAAAATCTGTATAAAATCCTAACAACATAAGGGGAAAAAACTATGATAGGACTTTTATTTTTGGAGTGTACTATCCCTTTAAAGCAGAATGTCATAGTTAAGTGCATTATAAGCTAGTCATATAGTGTCTTCTATAGGCTCTGAGATAAGTGTCAAACTCAGCACACAGCTAATTAAAGTCACTGGGAAGCGGAAAGCAGGTGCTCGGTGTAAGGTGGAATTAAATTGTAATAAGCTTTTACTCTATTTCCTTTGGGAAAACAAGCTGAATAACTGATAAAGCACTCTTACCCTGAGAACCGGCCGGAACGGATCCGTCAGCTAGAGAGAACCAGAGAGAGAGAGATTAGGGACACAAAGCTGTCACTCAGGACTTTTAATTAGCATCCGAACATCACTTCATTACTGACCGAATTAAAATGTTAAAATTTCCCTTTCTAATGAAGCATTTCAGGAAATAATTAGGACTGAATTCTAAGTATTCCCTTCCTGTCCCTATCTGCATACCAATATGAGCAAGCGCTACAAAGACATGATGCTAGTTATAAAACCTACAGTTTCACAGCACATGTGTGGAGTGGCATGCGTACCCGAGGGTCTTTCTGAAGAAGTGTGTGTGGAATGGCTCCGGGTCGGCCTGCCACGTCTAGAGGGTTTGAGGTCTGTAGAGGGCAAAAAACACTTGTTAAAAATCATTTTAAAATCACCATCTTGTCTTAAAAATCATCTTAAAATCACCGTATATCAACCCAAAACTCTGATTCTAGGTGTTACAGAAGAACAAACAGACTGTCAATCATTCCACGTGTGCTGGATCATGTTTAGGACAGCACGGAAGGTAAATTATGGACATTCTGATATTTCAGGCCTTGTATCGTGATACCTTGGGCTGGAACGCTCCCTGCAGAGATCCAAAGGGCCCCGTGGGCGGGATGACGGGAGGAATGCCGGTCACAGCTGGGGGGTAAGAGTGGAACAGCTGAGAAAAGAAAAAAACACTGTTACTCCGGGAGCCTCCATTTGATCCTGTCAGCTGTTTACCCTTATACCTTAACAGGTATAAGAAATACAACATTTTACAATTAAATAACAATGCAAAGACAAAACAGCATATGCTTTGTGATATATATATATATATATATATATATATATATATATATATATATATACAGGTGCTTTGGTAACAGGATCTCTGTTTACGAATGAATAAATGAAAGAATGAGACTACAAAGGACCTGTTCTTGCAGCGTATTATTATAAAACCTTTGTGACCCGCGGCTGTTGTTACATTCAACAAAGATTACCGGCAAGATGAATTTACAACACAGGTCACTCTAAACCTGCTCTGACAGCAATGACTGTTATTATGAGGACACACTGCATAATACATGTAATTACTACAGAGTCTGCGTGTGCACGGGTGAGTGACGCCAATGAATCACTGCTAAATGCCCACTTAGTAATTAAATGGCAGAGATCATATAAATTAATGTTGCATTGACCTGTTGCACAGGCAGACGGTTTGAAACACATTTTTATTGTGAATATAAACATTTAAGCCAGTCATGGGAACAAAAACTAGCACAAAACATTTCTTTCAAAGCAATTTTGATGTTTTCAAGAACAAATATCAAAAAATGGGCCATTAACTAACCTTTTGTTGATATAAACCTGTATGATTTTCATTCTTCCGTTAAACACAAGAGAAGATATTTTAAAGAATGTAACTACTGACTGACATCCATACAATAAAAGTAAATAAGTAACAGTGTGATACAGTTTTCCCACATTCTTAAAAATATCTTCTTTTGTTTTTTTGCAGAAGAAAGTCATACAGGTTTGTAATGAAAAGAGGGCGATTAAATTATAAAATATAAATATTTGGGTGATATTTTATGTCTATACACATTGTCTTAAGAAAGTAAAAATATATTTGTCTTGTTTTTAAGATGTTTGTGCTAGAAAACGGGACAAAATGCTAAGTATAAATAACTTTTTTACAGTTTTTATTTGGAACATATTAAATTAAACATTACTATTGTACATCATATGAGAAAATAAAAGACATAAACTTACGCTGTGTCTGTAGAATGGGTCGACTTTAGTGGGGTATTTTTCAAACTGTGGAGGAAAACACAAGCAAAGTTTAGAACGAGTCATTCACGCCAACCCAATTTACTTCAGACAAACATCTCGAGGAGTCATGAGGCTCCAAACAAATATCAAAAGCTTTAATGTGCTCTGCAAAAAAATGTGTTCAGCTGGCAGGAAAATGTTCTCTGATGACTAAATGTTAGCTCAAAAAATGCTTCTGGCTCTTTCCACGCTTTTATTTTGCAATTTCCGTGCTGTTTAGATAACCGACGACATTGACCTTTCTCTGTTAAAGTGTACAAGACTCAGCATTTGTGGTCAAGCACAGGCCATCCATCTCTCTGAAAATAACCCTAAAAGAGTCATTTAACAAGTTTTGAGTGGTTTAATCTGAATCCAGAGAGAATGTTTCCCTCTCGTGAACAAACAATGTTCCTCTCAAGTCGGTTTTATATCCTCATTAGTTAACAGAGCACGGCTCTCCGGGGCCTTTTGAGTCTGGCACAGTTCAAAAGCTGTTCTTAAGCCTATGCTGGCCTGGCACGGGCACAGCGGTTACCATAGGGCTGCGTCCGAAACTCACTAATCAGCTCCGCTGCCTGCCAACTGAAAGCCTTCGGACAAAACTCCATCAAATCAAATGATGTCATTAAACTAGGAATGAATAAACTAGTATTTAAGTTCTAGAGGCTTGGCTGGAATGGATCGTCCACGGCTCGCGCTGCCAATTGTAAAATTGAGGCAGGAAACAGAGGGTGGAAAAGCATTCCAGAGAAAAACAGAGAGGAGTTTTTGCCACAATGCGGCGAGAGAGAAACACATGATTACGTTTGAGAGAGTGCCATTGCCATGACTTCAAATAATTACTGAACCAGTACACTGTACATGCTTATAAATAAAGAAACATAAAAAAGGAAGTACAACATATAGTACAAACATGCAGAAATACTACCTAAGGATGGGCCTAAAAGTGTATTTTTAGAATTGATTAAATGCATGAACATTTATGTATATAGGAAGTCCTCTAAGGATGCTAGGAATATTTGTAAGTTCCTCATTGGTAAAATAATAAATCAACTAAAAACTTTTTTGCTCATTTTCTCAGAATTGGATTTTCTGACTTTAACCTGTTTTTTCATTGGGAGGGTTACATATACATATAAAGTGTTATTGGGTTAAAAACAATTATGCACATCAGTTAAACCCATCCTTCCAATATCCACACTATCACTTCATATGCGTTAAATCACAAATTCACGATCACATTACGTTTTTTTAGAGTTGTGTTACACTTATCCTCACATTTCTTGCTGGGGTACGCACCATGGGCGGTGCCGGCGTGGGCATGATGGCGTGAGGAAAGGGGGTGAAGGTGTGCTGATGTGTGTGTTGGTGTGTGTGCTGGTGCTGATGTTGATGCTGGTGTTGGTGCTGGTGGAACTCCGTCCGCAGGTATGGGGGTGGACCCAGAGACGCCCCTCGATCAGCACTTTGAGACGCCAGGAAACGCGTGTTCAGCTCTTGACGTAAAAGGTCTTGTTCTGGAAGGAAGAGGTCGTTTTTAAAACAAATTCTAAGATATAGACTCCAAAATATCTGGATGTAAGATGGTACCTGAATAGGCACTGCCAGCTGGGTGTCCTGGGACCGGCAGAGTGTTTGAGGTGAGAGGAGGAGGTGGAGGCAGAGCAGCGGGCGACGCAAACATATTGGTGTGATGAGGAAGAGAGGAGGACGGCAGGGAGGGGGGGAAGGTGTGAGGGGCTGTGGGGTTCGCCGGCAGGGGCAGAGGGAAAGAGGCAGCCGCTCCAGTTGGGGCAGGTTGGTGATGATGGTGGAGATGAGGGGCAGGAGAGGGACCGCGGGGCTTCCCGGGAGTGCTGCTTCGACTACTGCTGTGAAGAAAAAGAGAGAGTGATTTAACACCAGAAAATCTAACAATTGTAAAAAAACTTGCTCAAGTAATTCTTTGTATACATAAAATCATTCTCTACGGAACATTCTGTGAGAATATAAAATTGTTAGATAAAATTTATAGATAAAATAGATCAAATTTATAGAAATTAATAGGTCAAATCAAACTTCAATCCTCTTTCCAGAATTAGATTTGCAGACTTAAGCCTGATTTTTACAGGCAGGTTCACATATACAATAAGCTTCTTTTAGATTTTTGGATGACCTCCTGGCCAAACAGCCATCACAAAACTCCTTTGTTCACAAAACTGTTAAGTTATCCAATCCATTCCATTAAATTTACTATTCGTTTTCACAAACTTGAAAAATGTGCGTACAGAGCAGAAGAATGTGTTATTCCTGGAAGGATTTCCTATCCACAGAAGCATTTATCAGAGTCACACGAATCTAACAAAGAGCTCATTTACAAGCTAAGCAATCATTTAAATGCTAATTACATTCATATTAAAAGCTAAACACGCACACAAAGTATAATTATCGTCAGCGGTACATTGGCGAGACACTGTGCCGGGTGGACTACATAAATTTAAAGGCTGGCAGAGGAGGGAAGGTGGGCTGGCGGGGGGTCCGCTTCTCTGCGGGAGAATGTGGTGTCGAGTCAAGCAGAGGAAACGTTATCTACAGGCTGCCGGCAGCTACGCCACAGCGGCATCATTGTGGGAAGAGAAACGAATCAAACTGTCTAATCTCTCAGCTGGGGTTCTGTCATAGCATACACACATACGCATACAAGCAGGGATTTGTGCATGACGCTTACTTGAGGATTGATGCATTTTATATTCTAATACAGAATCCACGCTGTTCTGCTGCAGTATTTAAGAGTTGAGCTACTGAACAGCTGCACAACGCATCAACATTCCCCACTTAAAAATATCTCTCACCTCAGTCCGTTATGGTTAAGATTCCCGTTGTAGGATGAAACCGGGCGCGAGTGACACCTCGAAGGCGGTCTGTGATGCGCAGGCTGGGTAGGGTTCTGCTGAGCTGAAAAGGCTGGTGATGGAGGATGGTGATAGATGCCTGGAGTCAGGGGTGGCCGTGGGTTGGATGGCCGTTCGGGTGGGTGCTGAGGTTGGGGAAGGGATGCCTGAGAGGCCTGCTGGCTCTGGGCTAGAGGCAGGGTGGTAGGGGCCGTTTGGGGTCTTAGTGGATTCTCCGGGCAAGGATGCTGAGTTTGGGCTGTGCCCCTGGGCAAAGGTAAAGCCCTGTTGGTTGAAGGTGGTCGAAGATGAAGAGGGACGGGGAGGGGGGGTTTGGGCCGAGAGGCGGGCACCGGTGAAGGGAGGTCACCGGACGTCTCCTGGCTCTTCTCTTGGCTGCGCTCTAGGCCAGACACCTTGCCCAGGCCTCGCAACTCCTCGCTGGCATTGTTGGAGAGCGTGTCGACGCTAAAATCTGGAACTGGAGAGACAAAATATGAACTCTTTTAACTGCAAGGCATAATCATTTCCAATGTTGTTCTGTATAAGCGGCAGGATTAACTTTAATCTTACTGGGCCAATGTTAAAATAACACTACTATGGTAACATATGCAAGCAAACACCAAGCGCTAAATAAACCAAACAAAAGATAAGCACTGCACCTACAGAGGTGTATTTACATTTCAAGTGCGTAAAAAACACTGATGTAAATGCTTTTAAAAAGGTTGCAAACGTTTTAAACAAAACCTGTTCGCCACGCCTACCCGTTTGCCTTTTATCCTTTGCATGTCAAAGCCCCTTGGAGTAAAACTTTATTGCTTCATTTGCATTGAAACAACAACACATTTCTTTTACAACAACTTTTTCTTTAGTAGCTATCCGTGTGTTATTGTGCATGTAAAAGAGGAGGCACAAGAAGGAGAGTATGTTATAGAAAGAGATGTTCAGGGACTAAAGACTCATGGGAGAATCATATTGCATACGTAACTCTCATTATCTCCATTTAGTTTCCGAGAGACCGGCACCTCTCCATTCACAACCATGGCATTGCCCAAAGCGAGAGCTGTTGATTGAGCCTGAATCCCACAGGATTTGGGGAACCGAATCACCAAGGATTGCTCCCTCTCTTAAGCCCAGGGGCCCAGTTCCCCACAGGGTCTTTCTTAAAGACTTACACAAGGTCCCAGTGTGAAGTGGCAATCGATTCAGTGTTATGTCGTAGGGTCACGCAGCCTGGCAGATGAAGGTCAATAAAATGGGAGTCCAAGGCTCCCCTGGGGAACGGGTTTGTGGGTAACATCTGCCAGGCGTGTGCTCATATGTATGCGCGTACATGCACGCAAAAGAACAAACGATATGCATGCTCACAGAACAAAAGAAGGAGATCTTTAACATGTTTAGAGCAACAGGCAGCCAAATTTGCCCCCATGAAAGCTTAAGGTACTACGACCAAGCACACATTTAAACAAACAAGGGCATTTCAGCCTCTTAGCCTTGAGTCACCCTTTATCCGGCCTGAATAACTGGATTTAAGGCCGAGAAGGCTGACAGCATTCGGAGAAAAGTCTTTCACATTTATAAATGAGTTCTCTGAGATTACATAGCTCCAGCGTGCCGTCACCTTCTGACTTGGCTTGTAAGGACAGACATGCTCTCTTTACTAGACAAACACACAAAAGCGTGGGTGTCCGTCTTTCTGCACCACGGAGACTCTTGATGGAAAACATCCAAAGCCCTTCTAAAGGCCGAACCGCAGAGATCCCTGCTGTACCTCCCCTGAGCCAATCTCTCAATGCACTAACATGCCCCAGAAAAAAAAACGAGGCTGCGAGTGAAAACACTGCTTATTCTTCCCGTAATGAAGACTCCAGGGCCGGGCAGGGAGCGGAGAAGAAGTGTGTTTCTCCTCCCGGGGGAGTTAATTTGTCAAGTCTCCTTGATCCCTGGAAACAAATAAAAGCAGCTTTCTCGCCTAGAGAAGAAAGAACGGAGAGAGAGACGATTTTTATTCCGAACGGCAGCCGGGAGAAGGATGTTTATTAAGACGGTTGAGCAGACTGGGAGGCGTACTTTGCAAAGATCACATCTGATCACACTGTGTTTGTGCGGGATTAGGGTGTACAAGGCTCCCGGAGCAGAGAGCTTGGGTGAGGTCTCAGCGGACAGCAAAACACGGCTCATTATCCTGATGTGAGGGTTGCTGGGATAGAACACAGTAGTGCGTTAAAGTGGTATTTCACCCAAGTGAAAATTGTCATCATTTACTCACACTTTTATCATTTCAAATCTTTTTGACTTTTTGCGGAGCACTTTAAGGAAAGAAAGTTAATAACCGAACTCTAATGTCACCGTTAGTAAATGGGTGCTAGCTATCAACATTCTTCGAAATATCTTCTTTAGTGTACTGCGAAAACAATGCCATACAGAATTGAAAAGACAACACTTAATTTTCATTTTTGGGTAAACTACCAAACTAGGACAAACTATAAAGAGGTAGTAGAAAAAACAGACATTATCCAAATATCCTAATAAGTAATGAACATACTGTGCAGGTACAATAAACTGAACCCAGATCTGTAGCCAAATGCCTAGAAGGAAAGCACAGTTTATCTGCCAGTTCAGACAAAAAAACATCTTTCCAAAAGATGACAAGACAAACTGATATATTCACAGCGGACTCATTTAAAATAAGTGAGTTGTGTCTATAAACTATAACTGTAAAAAGAAATGCTTACAACCCATCAAAGTGTCTCTTACATTGAGAAATAACTGAGATGCAGGCAAGAATACAATGACTGCAATAATGAGAGATGGATGTGATTTTAATGATACTTATATGCTGACTTGAAATGCGTCAGAGTGCATGCTCATCACAGAATTTGTGCTCTCACTGCTATTATTGGAGACCTAAACTTGGATCCTAGTATAACTTTACAGAGACAAACTCACATGTTATAATGAATCCCAATGCAAACCTTTCACAGAAACAACCAAATTAATGAGGCACACTAGTTCATAAAGTAAATAAAATTTTGGCATCTTGTCATATCAAACCTGTATGGCTTTATTTCTTAAGCAGAACACAAAAGAAGATATTTAGAAGAATGTTGGGAACTATCACCTGTTCACTTGCATTAGTTTTTTTGCAAACACGAATGAGTTCCACTGCTGTATGGTAACCAGCTTTACTAAAAATATCTTCTTTCTGCTTTGTAGAAGAAAATTCATACAGGCTTGAAAGGACAAAATTGTAAATAAATAATGACACAATTTACAATTTTGGGTGAACTATCACATTATAAATGTTTTATACTGATGGTCTTATGAGTTAAGTGCTTACAGCTGATCATTCTTTCAAAAGCTAGTCACGATGTTACACTGGTCTTTGGGCATCCTGACACTTCCATACCCTTTTCACCCTAAATCACGTCTCTGATATAGCCTGTACTTCTCCTGTCAGCTAGAGATGACGTCTGAGGTTAAGGTGCCTTCCCTTCAAACCCTCAAGTCTGTGTTAAACTCTTCCCTTCATTGTAACTGACAGCCCTGCACATCTTCCCCGCCTGACGGCTGCTTTACTGTCGGTTGGACAAGCGTGCTGGCAAAGGCTTTGACGTGACTATTTGTGATCGACTGGAGCAGAAAAGAATATGAGAGATTACCAGAAAACCAATGCGAGTGAGGGTTTTCCAAACAACAACCACACTCCTGCCATTGTCCGCATGAAAGAATACAATGGGTACTGCATTGTCAGTTACCAACATTCTTCAAAACATCTCCTACTGTGTTCTGCATAATAATGACAAGGCAAGTGAATTATGACTTTTTAGTGGGGGTTAAAGTATAATTTAAACTGGAGATATGTAATGAAACAAGTGGTTGAACTGAAGAGGTGACATATTCAGACAACAGTTGCACCACCTGTGTGAGCCGTACAGAACAGGTGTTTGGAAAAAATCTGGCAATGAAACAAGCTTGTTAATGGGTCCACTTAAAAGAACAGTACTTGATTTAATCAGCAGTTAAACACTAATTCAAGAGCATTTAATGTGGGTGATGCAACCAAAAGTAAGTCGTTGCACACACACAAACACACGCACACATTTGCCATAAAACAGCTTAATAAAGTAACACAGTTACATCCAATTACAAGACACTATGAATACAGACAAATAAAACACTGAAAGGAAAATAGGATAAATATTTATAGATAAACATCACTTAATGGAACAGTTTTCCACCTAAACATACAATCTCAACATCTTTCACAAAGGTTTATGATGTTAACATCTCTACACTTGTGAGCACTTCTGCCTTCAAAAAAGACTAGAATATATTTAATTTAGTATTTAATTAAACAGCTTTATATATTATATATTAGTATTATTTTCCATACTAATAATATATTATTCAATTTTGAAGAAATAGTTCAGCCTAATATGACAATTTTTCATCATTTAGTCTCATTTTCAAATCTCATGACTATATATCTTCTGCAGTTCACAAAGAAGATATTTTTGTAGAATGTTGGTAACCAAACAATTTTAACCTCCAATATATAGACAAAACCTCTCACAATATCTTATTTTATGCTCCACATTATAAAATGTAAATGAAATGAGGATTCATTTTTATTTTTTGGATAAACCCCTTTAAAATACTTAACTAATTCATTATTGTTTATAAATCTGTATAAATATTATAATAAATATAAAATCAAAATCAAGTATTTGGCACTTTATGGATTCCCATCATTGGTGAAAAGCAAATTTCACAGGAAACAATTAATTTTATAGAAATGACTCATAAGAAATTACTTATGTAGTATAAGATTGTGGTTACAGGTATTTCATCAATATCAGCAACTACAGCATCAGCAAAACATTTTTAAGTCGATATTTATTTACACTTTAGGGGGAGATTTACACCCCTAATCGAGTCAAATTCACAATCATAATCAATCATGATAATGACACAGAGGCCAGTCTGCCTCTTAACCTTTGGGTTGGAATAACATACACTCGGACAAGCTGCTGACCCGCGGTTCTTCATTACGTGTTCAGTATCAGGCTGCGATCCTAACAGATACTTGGTTTTGTGTGTGGTTTCTAAATCTGATGACCTCATGTCAGCGAAAATCTAAAGTGGAGACAGCTGACACAGCAGATGTCACAATCCACGCAGTGCTCAACACCTCATGTGTTTGTTTATATGGAAGTTCATGAAGCAGCAAGTAAATCTGTATGATGGGTTGTGAGTTTGTCTGAAGCTTCTCCCCTGCAGATGTCTAACTGCTGGCACTGTCAACATGGTCAATATGCCATAATTACAACGATTAACACAGAGAATGTTTTTCCAAGCACTTGTGACAGACGCACAGCTCCCCAGAGCCATCCCACCACCTCCCAAACACACTGTGACTCCTTCACACACACCTCATTCACTGCATCACACGTTGCCTTTTCACAGTCTCTGTTTTGAGCTGACAAGCTCCTGCTGTTGGTATTTCTGCTCATCTCTTTACAACATGTTTCTCTGTGGCATCATGGGATATCACGTCTCAATACATCAGCAAAGGCAAACGGATACAGTCTGATTGATATGATTGTTCACATCCCGCTATGACTTTCAATAATAGTTTTCTGGTCACATGGCAGCTAGCAGATGAATCGATAGACATCAAGTACTGTTGTTAAGGAGTTTCATGTGTGCGTATGCGTCTCTGGCTCTGACAGAGGGCTAGATTTCTTTCATGGTGAGAACTGTGTTGATCGCTCTAAGAACAAATCTTTATATGTCCCAGAGGACTCGGATCATGTGCACACGTTGAAACCAGAGAATGCTCTGACAGCAACTGGGAATGTCACACACGCATACAGAGCCCACAAGGGCGTTAACACAATATCTGCAAATGTATCGAGTCACTCAAGGAAAGAGACATAACTCTTTTGTCAGTCAATACGGACGCAATTATTCATTTATACACCTATTACGGTGTCTTAAAGTGAAAGCCCACACAGAATGAAATGGAAAATTAAATGACAACGATTCATCATTAACTCACCCTCTATTTTAAACGAGAGAAAAAAAGGTTCTAATTCTTGCCCACAAGAAGATGCTTTTAAATATTGTTGGTAACTGAACAGCAGTGGCTCGACACAAAACAGTGTATTTGCCAGTTTCTAACATTCTTCAAAATATCTTCCATAGATGAAAGAATATCATACAGGTTTGAAATGACAAAAGGGTGAGTAAGTGATAGATTTTTCATAATTAAGTGAATTATACCATTACAATTCATATAGCAGTCTTTCATTTGTCCGAGACATATAACAGTATTACAAAATAAGCAGGTTCCTTGTTTTTGCCCAAGTAAAGGAAAAGGCTTAAACTATGACAAGTAACAGGTTTTTACAAATCTGTAAAAACCACATATCTAAATCTATAAGCAGACTGCTATAAATGCAAGAATGTCTGTAAACATCTACACCTTGTAAAGCAGGCATGCAAATCTGAACCTGCTGAGAACCGAACTTGAACTGAGCCTTCGTGTGACCTCACGGATATCAAGGGTTTTAATAGAGGATACCAAAGAGTGGCGGCAAACAGATGCCCGCTGTTAATGACAGACAGTTGTGCGAGATCCTATTGCTTTCACAGCGTTTAAAACACACACACGCTAGCAGATGGCGAGGGCACCATTCCTGACACGTACACCACACTTATTCTACAAAAAAGGATTACAAGACAACACCTGTTAGCTGTCAGTAATGAAAAAAGCACAGAAGACTTTTTCTATCACCTTGTGTCCTTGCTGTTGGTACTGAATTAATGAAGCAGTTTTTTAAAAACGTACAATCACAAATAAGCCTCAAAATATTGGTTAGATGAGACACACACACACACACACACACACACACACACACACACACACAAATGCACGGAAACACGCACACCTACCCATCTAGCAGGTCCACCTGTTGCTGGTTGTGTCTGTCCTGTGCAGTGGTTTAATAACAAATGCAACTCTGTTCAGGGGTGAGTGCCCTATCCCTGTGGGTTGTACTATATAGTGTTTAAGGAGGTGGAGATCAAGTGTGTGTGTGTGTGTGCGTGTGTGTGTCTGATTTAAGACAAGCGGGCAACAACCATCACTGGAGAGAGGCAATTATCTAACGAGCAGTAAGACTGACATCATCCACGGAGGCTTATAACAATCCCACTGAGCATGTCCAAACACACAACAAAGAAGATATTTTGAAGAATGTTGGAACCTGGCACGCATGTACTTGTATTGTTTTTTGTCAATGGGGTGCCACTGCTGCTCAGTTGCCAACAAACAAAAAAATGTCAAGAGGGTGAGTTAATGAGCCCCGTTTGGACTATCACTTTAACTCTAGATGTACTGTAGACACACACACATTGAGATTGTGTATTGCCCTTCATGAAATCTTTGGAAACATAAGCTCTCCAACAGCCCACCAAACTGGCACTTACCAGCTCAGAGACTCAATGCGTGTATGTGTGTGTGTTGTGAAAGATCTCTCATTACCCGTAGCTCATGTTTCAGTAAGTTGGGGATTAAAGACACACATGGTGTGTGTATGCCTAAGGGGTGTTAGGACTTAGCCACCTGGAAACTCAGCCTTCCCAGGGCATGGCCGTAAACCAATCCTTTGGCTAAACCTGTTGCCAAAGAAATCTCCAAAGCAAGAATTTCTCTTTATCCTCCATACTGCTTTTCCCCTCTTTTTCCTGTGAAATTTTGACAAGCTGTTTCTTTCAAATCATACTCAATATATCCATGTCGCAGCGGTGATCGATAGAAACTGGGGCTGAAATAAGCGACGAAGGTCGACGAAGCATTCCGCGTGTGAGTTCGAAACATCTTTGCACGTTTATTTGAAGTGCATTGGGAAACCAAAATGGCCAGCTGCCCCGGGAGTCTCTCAACACGCTCTTTAGTATGACAGAGTTTAGGTGGGTGGGAGATTTGTGTGGCAACCCAGTACCCCCTCAGAACCTGCGAGACCTTGGGTTGGGTTACTGCTGAAACAAAGACATCTCTGTGCGGTGCAGCTCTCTCTCTCTCTGGGTCGAGACAGACACAAAGTGTGTGTCGGTACGCACTAGCATTAGAGTTCAATGTATTTGTGTGTGTATGTTTGTGTTGCTTCCAACCTAAGCAGCGGCTCTCAGTGGGGAGGGTAGTTTGCTTTTCCAATGTCCCCTAAGCCTGACCGCTGAGCTCCGAACTGAAATGTCTGGTTTAGGTTGTCAGTGTTTGTATAAAACTTGATGCACGGGATACAGGCTGCCATTTAAAACCAAAATCAAACAGCGCCGTCTCAGAGCAACATAATCTGGAACAGATGGTGACAATCCTGCGGATGGGACGGCTCTTCATAAAGCGTATGAAACCCGCCGCCCGGGTGTGGAATCTTCTGTAAATGGAACCAACGGTGATAAAATGGAACATTTCACACTTCATTAGTGCTTATTTATATGAAAGCACATACTGGATTTTCTCTCCAGTGAAGAATTCTCTGGAGCGACCACAAGCTGTCCTGAAACCAGCGAAGCCTTATGGCAGGCTGGTTTTGAAGTATTCCATAGGTTTATAGCACCAGAAAACGTATGTATTATGAATGCAGTTATTAGAAATTCTAATGATGGAAAAATATATTAACAATTAACAAATATTAATAAAAAGAAACAACTGTGGTCCTTTGCAAACTGTGAATACAGCACAAGTGAAAGTGAAAAGAGAGGTGAAGAGTGTTTCTTATCCTGTCCGCATGGGCAAAAGTGTTTATTTTACCTCTGCACAGTCTGACTTTGAGTGATTTTCAGCAGACCAATTAGATGATGGGAGCGCATGGAAAGTGTGTACAAATACAAAAACGTTGATTCTTGCAATTAACTATCTACTAGATATGAGCTCCAACCCAGTAAATCTGTTAACCAGCTGTGCCTCCAAACTTGTTTTTTCACCCCCTTTTTCCAACCAAGCGATCAGTGTTTACCATTTAAGTGAGGAGCTCTTTCCCCCTGAGGGACCACAGGGGTGGCGGAGAGGTAGTTATCCCACCCAGAAGGTGGTCAAGTCAATGCTTCTATCTTCGGCTACCACCGTGGGTGTCCGACAGGCATCACTTTTGCTCTTTATGGGTCACAGTTCCAACCCGGCCTGACCCTACTTCAATCTGGTGCTCATCTATAGAAAAACATCTATCAGATCGGCTGGTGAAGTGCTTTTCGGCACAGCTGCGCACTTCTATTCTTTAGTCCGCACAGTTGTGTCCAACTTCAGATCACGTACAAAATGGCCACCAACTGCTTACTGGAGACTTCCATACAACAAGGGAATGTCTTCAAAAGCTCGATCTGTTTTAAGCTATGATGACAGAGAGCCTATGGGCACTTCAATTGCAGTCGAACAGTTGAAGACACAACTGTTCGAAGGTTTTACTGGGCAAACTCTACGCCTGACAGTTTAATCCTCAGATCTAATCCGGTATTAGTTAAACACACTGGTTGACATCTTGATCAATATTTTCGTGGAGTACTAAGAAAGATCGAGAACATCCCTTTTATCTACAAATGTACATCCAAGAGTAATGACCCACAACTGCATAAACACTCACTTGCAGGTGTGCAAATACAGGCTTCTTGTTTTGGAGGTAAACATCTACAGCATGTTTCAGACAGTAAAATTGGTGTCGGATCACTAGGAAATGACAACAAAAACAGAGCTTCGATCCGGTAACCTTGCATCAAGGGCACGCTGTGAAATTATCAGAGTTACACGAATCTTTATTTACCCCACAACCTTTCTATTAACTCAGCTTTCCATCTTTCTACTGTCCAGAGATCTAATTACTCCGTCTTTGAGGTTTTTGAACAAACACACTTAGGTCTGCATGTAAACACACACCTTGCCTTGATCTCTTCCTGCTAATCGTTCAGTTACCGACAATACCTCACACTGCCATATCCATAATTGGACAAAATGAATCGACAGAGCTAGGAAAAGACGAAAGAGAGCGCTGGAGGGAGAGAAAATAAGCTATGATTTCCATCTTCCCTAAACCGAGGGAAGTGGAGCTGCGAGGTGATGTCATCGCAGGTGTGATGTGGGGTCGAGACCGCAGGGAGTCTTTTAGCTTCTGTTTTCACTTACTGCCACTCATTCCTTTGGTCAACCACCGTTATAAAGACAGACGACAAGACCACCACCGCGGCCAGCAAACGCGCACATACATACACATTTGCCTTCTTCCATAACGCAGCATTTGTTCACATTTAAAGCAAAATTTCACCCCAAAATGTCATGTCTTTATTTATTCACCCTCTTAACATTTCAAACCTCTGTTACATTCATTGTTCCAAAATAAGATATCTTAAAAATGTAACTGGCACTCATCCACTTAAATTGTTTTTTTTTGTATCCATATATTACACCTTAATGTGTAAATGCATCAACACCTTTTATACATTTTTAAATGGATTTAAATTTCTCAATTAAACAAAATTTGCTTAAATTTCTTAATGTGCTATGAACAGATTAAAAATCCTAGCACCAATTACACAGAATAAAGCACAGACTTGCTTTTCAAAACTTTGCTATTTGATTAAATAACTTAAAAACACTTTAAGGTCCATTTTGTTCTATCAAGGAAAATTAGAACCTTTCTTTGTAAACACAGTGGATGGGCGCTGCGGTAGACAAATTAGTGCCTGTTAACTCAAACTTAATCTCTTTCATTCAAGACGTTTCACCGGCAATAAAAAAATATCATTGATGTACTAAAATGGGATGCACAAAAGTTGAGGGAACAAACCAAAAAAAGTAATTGCAAGCAGTTTCCCCCACGACCCCTAAGTGGGCGCAACTTTTATCTCTGGAGTGCGGGCCATTCAAACGTTTCTGCTTGACTTTCATTTGATGGCTTCCAGACTCCCTGCATTTATTGTGGCATGTCGGATATAGTCGTGTTTACACAAAGTCTCTTGTCTCCCTGGCCTCTCTTTCTTCCTCTCTCTCTGCACCTCCCTTCAGTCTACCAAGATGGATGGATTTACTTTAGTCCTTCAACCTCTGGGGTTTGGGAACAACCTCGGAATGACCTCTTCTGGGTAGCACGAGTGTAAGAGCCAGAGACGGGTTGAGAGAGTGAGTGTAGGAGTGCGGCCATGGCTGTGTTATGACTACAGGCGGGACGGGCCGAGATGATGGATAGCGTTAAACGAGTAACTGACTTCCAATTCATCACTGGTTCCCTCCTTACTGCCATCTCCACCTTCTCTTCCAAAAAAAACACCCTTTCACTGTGCTATTAAAGCCACTTATAAAAAGTCTACTGGAAGAACAATAATGATATGGTTATGAGACTTTGCTTACTCATACGTAAAGACAAACGCAGCACACATCAATGGGTTGGTTGCCAGGGTGGGTGGCGCTGTTGTCTACAGGCCTAAGGCTGTAAATCAGGATCTTGCCCACGGTGTGTTAACCTCTGTGTGTTTGAGTGTCAGGGGATGAGACATCACCGCAGACTACAAACACTTTGAATTACAACCCATCTCTCACCACACACACACATGCATAGAACCATAAATTACACAATGTCTCTGTACAAACAAGGAGGAAAAGAGATATGCAATCCACAGGGACCAGGTAAACCATTCCGGTTTGGGATGCAGAGGAAGGCTAGCTAAGCTAACGAAGGACAAATATGACCTTGGTTTTGAAAACCAAATCTTATTCTGAGAAAATGAGCATTTGAGTTTGACTTAAACTTTTCACTATGATTTCTATGATTCACTATGACTTTTTCACAGAATGTTCATAATACTGTGTAGAAAGATGTTTTCCCCTTTTTTCCCAGACAGGGTCACAAATTATCATTGAAAACAGACAAACAGACAAAGGCACTTCATTGATCCTCAATGGGAAATGAAGGACACTGGAAATCCTTCATTTCAACTTGGTACTTAACGAAAAATACACAGCTAGAAATGAAAGATTTGTGAAAATGAGGAATGAGAAATAATCCATAAGAGAGGTTACTGTAATTTTACCACCTGTCATTACAATTTCCAAACCAAAACCTCCTTTTTTATATCATGCTTGAAATCATCCCTGACCCCGAATTTGTCAAGCATGCGAAAACTACTCACGCAACTATCACCAGGCACTCTTCCCCATAAGCTTTAGAGGTTTGAGAGACTTTGTCACTCACAGAGCGCTCCGCTATCTCAAGTGCTCTCCACATCCATCCATCCAGCACTTAACACTTCTCATCCGCCTCAAACTTCATCCATCCTCCCCCTTTCAATTTGCCGACATTGCTTCTTTTCTTTTTTTTCAAAAAAAGCCTAACACTGTATATCATATCCTCTCATATCACAACGGCATGTTTGCAGATGTGCTTGAAACAAGGGCTTGTCAGTCTATATACTTAAGGGTTGCTCAGCTAATTTTATGCTCTAACAAGAAACCAAGTAAACGTACAGTAGTCATCGGTTGACTGGGTGTCGTAAACAAAACTGCAAATAAAATTCAATTACAAAGGGATTTAGAGGAAAATCTAAAGGGATTTTATTTTAGTCGTCGTAAGAGCGGCATTAAAACTATATGGCCATGCTTGAGTGCAGCTTAGAGACAACACACTGATAGCAATATGATTGCAAAACGCGTTGTCATATATATTAAATATGTGACATGGGTACAGCTACCAAATTATCTGCAAGACTTACAATCCATGAAACAGTAACACTATCCTAGTACAAAGTTAATTGGTGACAGTTCATTTGAAGGTTATTCTCACTTAAATGTCGTCCGTAATAGAGCAAAAAGCTACTTAGAAGCATGAGACGCAGGCGATGGATGCACTAATTGAGGCGGGCTGGTTGGCAGCCACCTGCAGGCTATGAGAGAGAGACGGTAATTAAGTCGAACATTTAATGATTCTGCTTAATAGGAGTGTGAGAGAGAGAGAGCAATAAGGACTGCAAAACGAAAACAAGCAACAATTACACAACATTGGTAGGTGAGGACAAGAGAGACGCCTAAATAAGCATCTTTTTAGGGATGAGGGGGAATGACAAATATGTTGCTACTCCGAGAAAAGACTTATGATTCACTTTCATTCTGATTCTGTTAGCTCCTTCTATTACTTAAACATCCCCTGTCTTACCGCTTACACTATATCTAAACTCTAAATGCAGCAATTTTGAGAAAGATGTCTCTTTCTTGCCCTTTCCTCCTCATGTAATACTACCCTGTCTGAAAATCAAACAGGCCTTATAACGGATCTAAGATGTATTTTTCTCTTCTCACAAAATTTGACGTACGCTATTCCTCAGAGCTTATAGTTTCTCATCTCACGGTCGAACAGAATTTCGTGAACACCCACCGCCGGAGTGTAAAAACCAACGTTTAGGGCTCCAGGCAAATATTGACATCTTTTCTCTTGCATGTCTCTTGGCCCTTCTGTTCTTTTTTTCCTCTTTTTTCCTCTCCTTATAAGGGTTAAGAGTCTGAAAGAACGGTAATCCTCTTTAATACACAGCGTCCTGCGCATACACGTCGTCTTTAATCTAACTCAAAGCCCTCCAATAAAACACCAAGTTCATCCGCACCTGTGTTTCAAAACACTATACTCCTCTCTCCATCCCCGTGTGCCAATGGAAAGATTTGCATACGGCATGGCGAGAAGAGGACAAGGAGATGTGAAGGAGAGAGACAGAGAGAAAAAAAACGCACATTTAAATGGAAATAGTGCCTGCAGGGAGACGAAGTGGCCTGGCAGTCAGCGAGGAGTGAAAGCTTATTTGTGTACTGTTTCCCAAGCGCCGGCTTTCAGAAGCACTGAAGGCGGGCCTGTGTTGGTTTAGGGTGCACAAAAGGAGTCTTAATCCTTTCAGAAGGGCTGTAATGGCCACAGCGAGGCGTTTCCAAGCCTTTCCGAAAAAGAGTCGCCCCACTGAACCCCACAAATCAAACCTTCAAAGAGCAGAATGTGGGAAATGTGTTTGGGGTCCCGAGGGAGTAAAGCAAGGAGGAACAAGGCGGCATCAATCAGTCCCCCTCTCTCACCTCCTCCCTGGGGTCAGATCCTCGTCACCCCCATCACACTCCCAATCCTAGTAACGCACCATTACAGAGGAATGTGGATTCACAAGGCTGGGCTCCATTATGTAGGCCTGCCCGAGGTTTGTAAAACGGGAAGCTCAAATTCCAAAGGCTTTAAGAGCAAATTAGTGGTGTGCTGATGGGACCCTGCTGTCTAAAGACACTGTGGTTTAAAAAGCCTAAACCTACTCCCAACGCCCGGATCCTTTGACTCGGTTGATCTTGAGACTGCACACAAACCGACTTCCTACACGCATGGCGTGCACACAAAGAGCGGGCGGCATGCGTATCACAACTGCCGTGCATAAACACAAAGCGTGCTTTCAAAATAGAACCGACAAACAATATCGCACACGCCGAGTATCAAACCAGCAGG
Source organism: Triplophysa yarkandensis (assembly GCA_033220385.1). Taxonomy (NCBI): domain Eukaryota; kingdom Metazoa; phylum Chordata; class Actinopteri; order Cypriniformes; family Nemacheilidae; genus Triplophysa; species Triplophysa yarkandensis. The sequence continues at coordinate 9,893,856 of CM065673.1, forward strand.
GTGGAATTGCTTCTTCCATCATCATCGTTGCGGCCTGTGCCGCAGATCCGCCACCTTTATTTAGCATTTCACAACTAATCAATTTCCATAACAGAAGCCAGACGCCGCTGCACATGGGACCCAGTGTGTGGCGTTTACACATGCTGTGCGCCTGAAATGGATTTTCTCATTCATCACTCAGCAGCACATTGGGATGTGTTTAACAGAGTGGCTCAGATGGATTTCTGCCTGCACGTACGCAGCGAGAAAGCGCGGATACAACAAACTGTGCCTGTCAATAGAACTGTATTCAGTCTTAAGGAATCGCATAATTTCCAATGCAGCCTGGCAAAGCAAAACAAGTTTCAGGAATGATGCAGGGATGCCCAATGCATATGTCCTTATAAATGCACCAATGCAATTCTTTATATAATACGTGAAAATTGAAGGTACAACTCCACTTGTGATCACACATTTTATTAGCAGATTTTTTCTCAGTGGGGAAAATATCCATCTTTATGCTTCCTTAGGAGCAGAAGAAGATTCACACACACACACACACACACACACACACACACACACACACACACACACACACACACACACACACACACACACACACACACACCACACACACGCTTAGAATAAAGAAAGTCCACCATACCTTTAACTGCAGCTGTGCTGAAGAGTTTCTCAGAGCTGGCATCTGAGCCCTAGAGAGAGAGAGAGAGAGAGAGAGAGAGAGAGAGAGAGAGAGAGAGAGAGAGAGAGAGAGAGAGAGAGAGAGAGAGAGAGAGAGAGAGAGAGAGAGAGAGAGAGAGAGAGAGAGAGAGAGAGAGAGAGAGAGAGAGAGAGAGAGAGAGAGACAGAGAGAGAGAGAAAGAGAAAGAGAGAAAAAGAGAAAGAGAGAAAGAGAGAAAAAGAGAGTCAGTACATCTGCTTCAGAACTAAGCAGGTGGGTTTCACCATCAAAGTTAATGAGAGAACTGAAGCGCCCTCAGTTCTCGCAGCGGCCACTGGATGGCACTGTTGCTCCGCGCGTAAAGCCGCACACGAAACCGGGCTGAACGCATTAACATCCCAACCTTATTGTGCAAACATCCAACGTTGCAATTTACACAGCATTTAGGTAATGAAAGCCTATTTAAGTGACAATTCGGTGTCAAAGGGCCATCAGCTAATTCAATCGGATAAACAGCAACAAAGACAGAAGCATTAGACCATCATTAAAAGCCAATGGAGGAGAACAACAGAGGGGATTTATTATAAGGACATTCACTTCATAATAATAATAATAATAATCGTGCATAGGCACACAGAAGAGGGGAGATGTGATGTGACGTCATGCATTCGAATATTTAAAAGCTGAATTATGACGTATGGGCTTTGAACCAGAACCCCAATTCATGACATCAAAATGCAAATTTCGAGACATCCCAGCTAAAACACACACACCCACATTCATCATTTAAATCATAAAAATAGTCAAATATAACACATCATACATTGTTGCATTTTAACCACAGGTGTAATTGCCATTATGACGTCACGAACGCACAGAACAAGAACAACATCTGGCAACATTTACCATCCCATAATGACACAAAAGCAACGGAGAAATCCCCAAAACTGTCTCCTTTCCCCCGAGCCATCGAAAGGGAATCAAAGGGAACTTCTGCATATTTGGGTTGGGAACATGCGGTACCTTTAGATGGGTGAGATAAATCCAGAAACGAGCGTGGATCCATTCTGCTGTCAAACGGTGTAATCCACAGACACAATCCCTCTCGTTCCCTTTGAGTGACAGCCGAAATAAAGCGCCGTTTCCATGGAGAACACATCCAAAAGAGAAGTGATGAGAGCTCAACGACAGAGCACAAATCCGTGAAAACGCGACGCGTGGAATCCTGAGCAAACGCGTTCGCTCGTGCGCTGTTTCTCGCGTGGAAATCCACAGAGGTCCCACAGTGTTCTCCGCGGAGGAGAGAAACGCGCAGAAATGTTTCCTCGCGGTGTTGCGCTCGCGGTTCCTGTGCGCTGTCGCTCTAATGCCGCCCGCGCTCCGCACTCTCTCTCACCTCACTGCTCATCTCCGGAGAGCCCCACTAACAACCAGATCCTCCCACTTCCGGTTTCAAACCTGACTTCATTCAGCTCATACACACTGCGAGAGACTCTCTCTCTCTCTCTCTCTCTCTCTCTCTCTCTCTCTCTCTCTCTCTCTCTCTCTCTCTCTCTCTCTCCAACTCTCTCTCTCCAACTCTCTCTCTCCATCTCTCTCTCTCTCCATCTCTCTCTCTCTCTCTCTCTCCATCTCTCTCTCTCTCTCCATCTCTCTCTCTCCATCTCTCTCTCTCTCTCTCTCTCTCTCTCTCTCTCCAACTCTCTCTCTCCCTTCTCTCTCTCTCTACCTCCCCCCCCCCCTCTCTCTCTCTCTCCTCTCTCTCCTCTCTCTCTCTCTCTCTCTCTCTCTCTCTCGCTGTCTCTCTCTCTCTCTCTCTCTCTCTCTCTCTTTCTCTCTCTCTCTCTTTCCATCTCTCCTTCCACCTCTCTCCTTCCACCTCCACCCCTCTCCCTCTACACCTCTCTCTCTCTCTCTCTCTCTCTCTCTCTCTCTCTCTCTCTCTCTCTCTCTCTCTCTCTCTCGTCATGAGTCCGAAAAGTGTGCAAGATGGGGGGACCTCAACAGAGAGATAGGATGGAGGGAGGAGGAACAGAATGACTCTCTTTCATGCCGGAGCGAGATGATGTCAGCCGTTAATGAATTTCCCTGTAGGGTGCATCTACTGTGAAGGCGAATAAGACAGAGGCTCTCTTCATAAGCAACACACACCTCTAGTTCCCTCAGCCTTCATCGGGAGTCTGGGGTTAGAATAACTCCTGCTGATCCTCAGCCTCGAAGACTTCCTGAACAGCAGCTTTCGGCATGGTGCGAGACACTGAATAATTGGTTTGGCAAAGAGCTTGACTTCATTTTGTAAACATGTCCTCAGTACAGCAGTCTTGGAAGTGCAGCGAAGATGTGTCATAATGAGACACTGTGCACGGCTCAGCTGCTAAATTCGCGTTGTAGAACGAAGCTGGATATTTAACGCCGGGAACGAGAATTAACGCCAACTAAACCGATCAACCACGTCTGGGCCGATTATACGCCTAGACCGGTCCTAATTGTGTTTTCAAAGCAGGGTGTAATATTAACCTCCTTCCCCCAGGGTCTGATGAAAAGCCCAAGGATCTAATTCCACCAAACCTTAGCTCACGGACACGCAAACCCAAACAACCAAGCAATCTTAAGATAATGCCGGACATTCTTGGAAAATCTCCTTAATCTGACTGATTTGGGGTCTTTGGCTTAGCAAACCAGTATTAACGCTCTGCGCTGCAGGTCAATGGATTAACAACTGACTCCCATTGCAGTGACCTCTGACCTTTTCTGACCTCAAGCTAAAAAGAGAAGTTAGCCTATTGCTTCTTGTATTTCTTTCCTTTCAGCCAGGTGAAGTAGGAGCAGTTCACATTTTCTTCACAATATCCACAGGCCTAAACATCATATCCTCCCTTTTACATTCGATTTGTACTATGTAATATATTTCTTTGCTTTCTGTGCATTCTCTAAGCCGCATAGTGTTTGGGTATGATGGTGGCAAAATTGGTTTGGTTATAAAAAAACGTCTCGTTGCATTTTCATCTATATTTGATTAAATAGATATGATTACATTATGATTGCATATATGGAGCATGTCAGGGTTTTGGATCAGGCGCACCGAAGCGGTTGGCGTCCCCAAAATCAGGGCTCGCTTTCCTAAATGCCTATCATCAGATTTTAGCGAAACCCCAAGCCTGTGATTACAGCTCTCCGCTCCACAATCAACGTCCGGATCTCTCAGCGCAGATTATTTTTAATTCAAATGAAACGCTGACAGACTACAGAAAGCAGAGAGAGAGAAAGAACTGGAAGGAAGGCAGCGAGAGAACATGTCGTGGAGCTGCCAAGAAACTAATTTGAAGTGGCAGTGGGGCATGGAAAAACACTTGGTGAAGCTTGCCAGAAAAGTGGAATAGGAGATCAAACATTAATATCTGGAGTTATGCTATGCATGCCTATAATTGCTGTCTGTGCCTGTAAAATTCCACCTATAGACCATAAGCCCTTTCTTCTGTCGTTTTGTCATATTTTATTCCTTTTTCCTTCTTGATCCTAGGCTTCAAAGTAACCAGAGTTGGATTTTGCCTTTTCCCCTTTATCCCACCCCTCACTTCCCTTCTCTCCCGCTTTCTTTCCCACTTAAAACGCATGGTTTAATTTTACAGGAACTCTGCGCTAGATTGCAATCACGGGAGATCGGCGCTCTGTTATGGTCTCCGCGTCTATTACGGAAGCAATCTCTCATTCTCTCTATCTCTCGCTCTCTTTTAAAATATTACCATGCATAAGTGTAACCTGAGGGGACTGGATATAATGTGTTAAATAGGGTTGCTCTGACCGGCCCTTGTCTGTAATCTTCTCTCTTGTATTCTCTGTGCTCCTTTCAGCCAGGGCCTTTGAGAGAGAGACACTCAAAGAGAGGTCCATTTCCAGTGACACTTAAAACTTCTCCAGTCAGGAGGGAACATTGACCATCTCATCTGGGAGGCCCTCCAGGATGGTTTTAGTGCCATGTAAAACACCAGATTAACAATGCCTACTCAGAGGAGGGGAGAGAGTTTTTTGAGACAAAAGAGATAGAGAGCGATCTGCTTTCTTCTGTTCTTTACCGCAAACAGAACTTAACAGTGATAAGGCTCCTCGGGTTCCAATCCGCGGCTCCCGTCTGCAATCTGCTAAATGCAGATCTTTACGAAGATGTGTTTAGGACGAATAAAAGGGATAATTCAGCTGGAAATTAAATTTTGGTCTTTTACTTACCCACTTGTCCTGTTGGTAACTTAACAATGGCAGTTCTTGCATTGGCATTGTGTTCATACAATTGACGTAAATGGGTACCACTCTTGTTTAGTTACCAACATTCTTTAAAATATCTCTTACTGAGTGCTGCAGAAAAGGATTTGAAATGACATGAGGGTGAGCAAATGATCATTTTTGGGTGAACAATTCCTTTAATGGATAGCATTTTGTATTGTATTACAATTTTAACACTTTGTTTCAGAAATGTGGAGGATATAAAGGAGATTATTTGAAGGCTTTTTGCACACATGATAGGAGCAGTTGAACATATATAGAAGAATGGCCATGACATATTTGCCCTTTGAATCTGGCTGGAAACATTGATCTTGCTCTTTGTTTAGATTTACATCCATTACTTAAATAAGGTTTATCTAAATCAATTTCGGGCATTTGGTATTTTGTTGAAAATATGCGCTTTTGTTAAAAACAGGCTAAAACAAAACATCTAACAATACCAGCCCTGTCGCTGTAAAATGTAACATTTTCCAAAACAAGTGAACCCACTGTATACCCAAACACACAAAGCTCTGAATGCAAAACTTCAGATAATCTTCCACCTCTCTCTTTTCAGGCAGCAGAACAAGACTTTTTTCTGCTGAGATTTATCTGCGTGAGACCGCTATACTCAACCCATGACAGCTCCTCTAATCTCCCTCCTCCCCGAACACAGCACGCTGACAGCCGCTCTCTCTTCCTTCCTCAGATTCCCTACCATACATATATTAATCTGTCATTCACACAGTACATAACAGCAGGGGAAGATGTTCATGTAAACAACCTGCCGTCACAATCAAGTGACGTGCAACACAAATCTATGTATGGAAATTACAAGCCAATATATAACATGCTCATTTAGGAATTGTATTAATACAAACTGACATCAGGACACAAGAATGGAGAAGGGTCGCCAGAACGCATTACATAATGACCAAATTAAAACCACTCTAGCCCACACCTAAACGGCAACTCAAAATGAACCATTCTACATTCTAAAATCCTTCCACCTGATGACATGGGGATTAAATCCACCCACAACAACAATTAAAACGGGGACTTGCCAATCTTGGATATGACATAAACACAAAGTTAATGTAAAAATGTGGTTACAAACCTACTTTAACACTGTGTATCAATTTAACAATTGAAAGCATTAAAAGGAGAGTTCATCCCAAAATAAAAAAAATCTGTCATCATTTACTCCCATTTTCTTGTTCAGATATACACAGAGAAAGGAAAATGACTATGACGAAGAACTCTTCGGGACCAACTTGACTACCAAAGTAAGAAAAATATTTAATAATTTTTTGTTCTGATGACTAAACAATAAGGAACATTTTGAAGAATGTAGGACAGCAAAAGATTCTGGGGCACTTTTCTTCCTATGGTAGTCAAAGGGATCCAAAAGGTGTTGGGTGCAAGCATTCATCCAAATATCTTTCTTTGTGAACCATCAAAGAATGGTAAACAGGGTTGTAACAACTAAAGACAGAAAATTATGACAGAATTTTTATCGTTGGGGGACCCTTCACTTTTTATAAAGATCTTTTGTTGCATTCCTTTGCACTTTGTTGAGCTGTTTTGAACACATATGATGTAAACGCCTTTAAAGCCCCCACTGTGGCAGGTGAACCTATCGTAAAATCAGTACATTTTCCAGGGTTTTCTAAAGAAAGATTTGGCAACCTACAACTATCTTTGTCTTTAAAATACTGCATGAAGCAATGTACATCCCTTATATGAGTAAAAAACCATTAGAGGGGAAGACATTCATCAGATACACTGAGTTATTGGGAATTTTTTAAAGCAAGCCATCCATTCAGACTACATTATCTTCAGCTTCCGTGCTTTGTGATATGAACCTCGTATCATTTCACACAGGTCCAGGAAACACTGGCACTCAGCTTACCCAGCGGAAAAAAGAGAGAGTGAGTGTGTGTAACAGAAGTATTATCAGTTTATCTTGATACTATCTCCTTCAGTCAAAAGGCGCTTTAGAGCAGGCAAATGGTATGCACTGCACAATGTTCGACATTATCTCCATCTGGAAGCCCATAATGACACGGGGCAGAGTCGAGCCAGTTGGCTGATAAGCTTGGGCGCAGGTCTAGTCCCTCCACCTCCCTCTCTCGCTTTTAAAACAAACTCAACAGGAAAATCGTTTTATCCCTCCTGTCTAAACCGCTTTGGTTACGCCTTTAATATGTTTTCGTCTGTCGTCCACTCAACATTTCTTCAGGAAAAGAGGAAAAGCAGAGATCCTTTTGGCCCAAATTATAGGCATGACTGAGAGCACAGGTCACCGTGCCAGGAGTCATTTCAAAGCAGTCAGTCATTCCGAGCGCACAAAAGAACCGTAAAAATCAGCAGGAAAACAAGCGCACACATGAACACGAGGAAAATAATGCATTGAAGCCATTCCAGCATTCATTCATGGAAATGATCTTGTGCCATATGGATATAATTAGTTTATATATAGCTTGAAAGTAATAAAGCCTATGAACACACAAAACAAACGCGATTTTATGAGAACATTATGATGTCAGATTGGGTGCAGGGCTCTAACGTTAAACACTTGAGTGCATATAAAAACTAAATTTAATTTAGTTTCATAAATGTGTCATTTCGTAATAGTAAAACTCTTTGGTTAAATCTAAAATGTGTGCATTATAGTCCAGACGCTATAAAATAAGGCCAAGAAACATTTGTACAACCTTTTACCGACATTGCGGCTTTGTTATTTGAAAAAGGTGGTGTTTTACTTTGTGTGTTGATGATTTTAGAGCAACATTATTTGGTTAATCACATGACTGCTTTGTCTCATTGTAAGTCTTCTTTAGAAAGAAAACACAAAGATCAGCCTTGAGAGATGTATTCAGAGCATCCAGCAATTGTGAAAACTCAACTGTAATTTGTTTTCATTCACATTAGTGTTTCAATTCAGTATTTTATGCAAATGTATTTTTTTTGCAACAATGACAACAGATAAAACCTGCCAAGATTGCTTTCATTAAAAAATACTTTGTGTTTTAAAGTAATGATGTCTGTCCTCATAGGCACCCTTGGAAAAAGAAGAGGCCGAATAGAGGGATTAATACAGACAGATAAATTGACAAACACAGAGGGAGGGCGAGCAAGACAGGAAAACAGGCAGCTGTGACTTTAAGGGAACTAACAACAGGAAAACGCAAAGGAAATAACCGGGACATGCTGCATCAAAAACCGTCTGACTTGCCATGGATCCTGAGTGCCCGCAGCGCTGTGGATGGCTGCAGAATCACACACGAGCGGAGCGGGGAGTGAGTAAGAGCCAGGCCTCTAGAACGCCCTGTCAAGACCTCTCTGTCATCCCCAGCGTGCAAAAAGACAGCTCGACCCCTCCCCTATACCGCCCCGGCCAATTCACTCTAAGCTTCATGGGGCTGAAATGCTACAAAGTGGGAGTCTGATGACCAGCTCTCTGGGGATCAGAGATGTCCTCAAGACTTCAAACGCCAGCAGGCTGACAGGCAGTAAGGGAGGTCTCTCTCTCTCTCCCTCTATTCTCTCTAACTGTGTCTCATCCCCCTATTGGCCCTGGAGGGGTTTCTAATTGCGTTTCACATAGAGAGCCGAGCTAAATAAGGCCCTTGTTCTCTCTGTGGCTGCTACCCTGCTGGGGGCCAGAGAGACGAGAGATCGTGAGGTGGTGTGTGACAGAAAGCTTTAACATGTCAGAAATCTTAAGAGCGAGCGAGACGGAGAGCGAGGGGTCGATTTCCCGCAGGTAACAGGAACACGGTGGAACGAATGCGAGAATGATGATACAGATTAAACAAAAGGGGAATGATGGGTTTGAAAGTCTGGAAGCGGTCTTAACCCTTTGGATCAAGGACTTGTGCATGAATGTGTGTGTGTGTGTGTGTGTGTGTGTGTTTGTGTGTGTGTGTATGTGTGTGCGTAGTACTGTATTTATAGCTATGCTTTGCTATTTCCATAACTAATTTTTTTTTAACAATCTAACTTTTCAAATTTGGTTCAAATTTCGGTTGATTTTGGTTGCAAATCAACAGAACTTAATAATAATAATAATAATAATCTAAATATTTTTAAAGGGATAGTCCACCCAAAAATGAAATTCTGTTATGAATTAATTAACCTTATGATGTTCCAGACCTGTATGAATTGCTTTGCAGGGTTAAACACAAAGGTAGATATTTGGAAGAAGAGTTTTCTGGTGCGCCATTGACTACCGTAGTAGAAAAAAGTGTGTAGATATGGCTTCTGCTGAACTGAAAAAAATTGGTTCAAGCACACATTGTCTTACTATGGTAGTAAATGGTGCCCCAGAAATTTCAGTTGCTGACATTCATCTGAATATCTACCTTTGTGTTTCCCAGAACAAAGAAATGTATGCATATTTGGAACTACCTGAGCCTAATTCATGAATGTTTGTTTGAACAACTCCTTGTTGGCATATCCAACAAAATGAATAGACATTTCCAAGTTAAATCCCCTAAAATAAACACATTTCTGTCTATATATACTGTATGCCTTGACTTATAACACCCACTCCCACAGCAAATCGATGAAGATGAAAGTAATAGCTATTACACATGGTCTGAGGCCATGAGGTGGGTGTAGGCACCATGAGAATCTACTTTGAAGCTCTCTGGATTTAAATATTTCATGCCCATCTCTGGCCCCTCCCCCAGAGAGCTCCCGCCATGTTTGTGGCAAGCGTGGCCTTTCATTATCTCTCCTTCAAAGTGGGCTGGCGCCCTGCGACGGCGGCAAATGGCAGCCCTCGCCGCAATCTGCACCGCTCTTATCTGTGACAGCATCTCATTAACCGCACATGGCAATTAAAACAATTACTGATAAGAGAGGTGTATCAGAGCCCACAAATGCACAACAGATACGAGATGTCTGTGGTGATTAACACACGTTGTTATCAGGAGGAACGCTAATCACTGTCTTATCTCAAGTGTGCCGTGCTGCCTACACCAGCGGCCCTGCAGATGTGCAGACTGACAACGTGACACAACATATCACAGTTTATTAGGAAGGGCTGATTTGCAGCAAATCAGCCCGAATGCAAATAAAGTTTTTAGATCCACAGTGTGTCAATTAAGCTGATTATCACAGGAGCTCAGACCCTGCACCGAACAAAAGCGATGAGACACAACAGGCTATGTGTTACAGAAGACCGAAGTTAAAGTAGCGTTGTCATAGGGTCTTATTTTTACAATATAAATTATACCAATACTTAACTATAAAAAGACTACACTTATCAATACAATACTGTATATTGTAAAAATTCTTTAAAAAGCTGTAATATTACTGAAGCGGTACTGCAATGTATTTTTATAATGTACTTTTTGCAAAAAAAATGGCAAAAAGACTAAAAATATAAAATGTTAAAAAGTTAAAATATCAAGGCCACTGCTGCACAGCTATTTTGAGTTAGTCCAACTTCTGACCAAATTGTTCATTTAACTAAAGTCACTGAGTAAAGCCACATGACTCTCGGCTAAAACAATATTTGAACCAACTTACAATAAATAACCACTTAATTAATAATGAGCTCAATCAACTATGGACTTGAGACTACATAGTTTGAAAAGTTGCTCAAACTTCTTAATGCGCTTTGTCGATAACTTAAATATGCAAGTACAGCCAAGAAAACAATCTTTGTTTTCACGACATTTGGAGCAATTTGGTTCAGTATACTTAAAAAAATACATTCTATTACTTCTACTAAAATACGCTGTTCAAGTTACTTTATTATCTTTATTGAAAGAACAATTTGAAGTTGCCTTTTTTACAGTGTATAAAAATTGTATAATAAAAGTGATTCATATTGTAATTGCTTTAATAATAATCCAATAGCACCATTTATATTCGTAGTTATACTTCTAGTTTTATTGACATGTTATTAAGATTCCTTTTATTTATATTTACATATCTATATTAATTTTATTTTTTTGTTGTGCCAAGTATTTAGCTGCTTTTTATTTTGCGTTGTAAAGTGTTATTTTGTAGAAATGTACTGTGTATTTTTTATAATATTTATGAAATGCTGTGAGAAACAAATCAACAAAAAACAAATCACATATAAAATAGACTGCAAATTTAAGGTGGGTTTAAAAAAAAAACAAAAAAAATTATTTTCAGATATTTATATTTTACATTCAATTTTCTCTGTTGCTCTATAAATATTACAAGTATTGTTTAAATACAACTATTTTAAATCTTTCATTTAAATTGAGTTTTCTATTTAATATTTTTCATGCACATTCTAAGAAGCCCTGATCAGTGAACAAGTTGTATCCTGTGTACAACTCTGCATGTGACAAATAAAACCAAATCTAATTTAAATTAAATCACTTCCATAATTTATCACATCAGCAGTTCATTAGCACTATTTATGTTGGCCAAAAATTCTAATTTTTCAAAATCAATTCTCCATTAGATTTCATGGCCTGAACTGTTTTTCTAAAGTGCTTTTTAAAAGCATCTTTTTTAATCTCTTCCACAGAAGCTTATTCACAGTGTGTTTGTGCATGGTCACCTATGTGGCGCTACCATACAGACGCACATGGCAGAATTCCAGGGGGTCGTACTAAATATCTGTGTGTGCTCCTATAAGGGCAGTCTGTCTTCCTGTAATAGAGATTTCTTTGAGACGGCTTGCACAGAACCGCCGGCGGTGGAATTCCTCTCGTTCTCGGCACACTTATGAGCTAAATGTGCACTTTGTGAAGTCTCAACCCCAAAGGAAAGAACACTTTCACAATATGGCGCAGTTAGTAACAGACACACATGTGGAATGTGTGAGTCTAAGGGTGTTGATTTGTTTTTATATAGATTTGTACAGCTTTGAGCGGGTGAGAATTTGTGGGTGTTAGGCTTATGATCGTGTGCAAAAATGTATGTGCATGACATGCGTGTGTAATGTGTATGAACGAACGTGTGAAGTAGTTAAGTTTCCTGTCAGGATTTGTGTGTGTGTGTGTACGTGTGTGTGTGTCTTAAGCCCATCATCAATGGCCGTTAAAGCCTGACTTCTGATCCGAGTCTTATCTCTATTTAGTGAAACTCCAACCAAGATTGTAAGTGGATTTAACAAATAATTTCAGACAATGTTTTCAAATTATACATTTTCTGTCACTGGGGTGGTACCCTATTGTTCTTTCTGGAACAGGTTTATAAAACATGATATAATTATGTATCTTCTTGGGTACATTATTGTACCCTAAGGACATACTTTGTACTCTTAAAGGGACAGATACATGTTTTGTAGACCTAATATTTATCAGGACACATAAGTTCTCTAATGTAGACAAGAGGATGTTAGGGTACAATAATGTCCCCAGAAAGGTACATTATACACGAAAAGAGTACATTTTAAAGCTTTGGAATTAATTTAATATACTGTCAAAATTTAGTCTATATGCAAGTCAAAAATTAGTAAATCTGATCAACTCAAAGAGAATTAGTATTCACCAAAAACACTGTTTTATGTTAAAATTACATAGTTTATTAATAGTTTTTTAATAACTTTAAAAACTTAAAATAAATAATTTTTCATTACATAAACTTAATTTTATTTGAGAGAAATTAATCACGTTTTAAAAGATTTTATTAAACTGTTCATTTTTGTGATTTTAACTTGTGTAAAAAAGGTTTAAAAGGAGCCTTTAAGGATACCAGCGACAAAGAAAACAATTTCTAACCTTTTTTCCTGACAGTATACACACCAGATTCTCACCATACACATTGCTTTACTATATAGTGAGCCAAAGATATAAACACACTGTACCATTTTAGGAAAGTAAAAAATTTTCAAACCCTATCAGTTTTGAAGAAGCCACTTGGAAACCAAACATAAAACACAATGTTCTTTCCCTCTATATGTTTATATGTAAAACCATGTCTTACTGCTGCCTCTTCAAATGCTTCCAACAATGTGTTGTAGCATCAGGAGGCAGATGGAGGCTCATAAAGCAAACATAATCTGTACCAGAATAAAGCTGTTCTTCTCCAGGTGCCGAGGCAGAGCTCTTCTGAGAGCTACAACCTGAATGGAACCTCAAAACAACGGCCCTGCGGCATTTATCAAATCAGATAGAGTGACATTCACGCTCTGCAAGGTCCCGAAGGTTGAATCTGTTCCTGCTACATCCAATGAATTCAAAGTTCAACCACATCAATGGAATCCTGCTCAGTTAATGGGATGTGTTTGCTAAAGCAATGATCACTGTTTTGCTGATACTTCAGGTTAGGGATTTGAATAAATTCTATTCTGTACACTCAATTTTGTGTATATGTGAATTAAAACTTAAGTAAGTCTATTCTATCAAAATTCACCCAAAATATTTGTGTATGTTACACTTTTTTATATTACATAAACTTCAAAAATATTTGAACATTTTTGAGAAATAAAGAGTAACATTTTTATCTTTTCTCTAAATTTCCCATTGAAAAAAATCTATTATATTAGTTAATATAACTGTTTGATTTTGTGATATTTCCTAAGCCACATTCAATATTTTTACAGTGAAGGAACCAGAATGAAACCACAACATACATTCTGGCAACCTTGTTACAATTACATGACCTTTAAAAAAATATCGACAATTGGTTGCAAGCAATCATCTAAATATCTTGTTAAGTGATTGACAGAACAAAGAAATGAAACAGTTTTGGAACAATTTAAGAGCGAGTAACTAACCGCAAAAATGGTCTATATATATATATGCTGCAACACGTTGCAGTCATGAAATTTGTATTCAAAACTAAATATATATATCACATAATTTAGATGATATATGTGTATAAATGTGCCTTAACCTAGCTCATTTTTTATTTAATTAATCCAACTTTGTTAAAAATTACAGAATAATTTACGCAATAAAAGGTTTTATAGAACTACTCCAGAGTAATACAGCAGAAATTATGCTTTCTTTAACATGCACATAAAATCTCATCTCACACACACAAGTGCTGCTTATCCTCACAGGTCTCGTGGTGGGAACTGCGGTGTCAAAACAACATTGTCATTTTTCCCCTTGCTTTCCTCTGTGTGGTTTTGTTCGTCTGGCCATGTCCCTGCGATTCCCTGCGCCACTTCTCGATGCATTTTTCAGAAGTTACACGGCAAACATTGTGTTTCTACACATCAAAAAGACTACTTAGAACCCCCAGGATTAAAAGCTCTTGTTAAATTAAAGGTTACACTTGGCACGGCCATAAAAAATTTAGCAGCTAACTTTATTAACCAGGCCGAGAAGCGTGAATCGCATTTAAAAGATAACACGGTTTCTTTTAGCATTACTAATTCATCCGCAAGGCCTGCTGGTGAAATGAAAAAACACTGAAATACAGACATTCGCAGTAGAGACAAGAATTCAACACGCTTTTTCTGTGCCTGTATCACCCCCATCCTGAAACATCAATTTCTCCCTGTAGCACCAATACGTCTTCCAACGCAAAGCAGCCAAAACAAACTCTCCCACCACGGAGAGTAATTACCCAATCGCTGCCTCTCAAACTGATGGGACAAATGCTGAACAAGTGTCAAGAACGCTGCTAAAACATCTTTGATGAATAATATTTGCATACAAGCTACACCTGAGAGCATGGGAGAGATTGTTTCAGTGAAAAAAAATTATTTACAACTTTAGAATGATAATAATGTAGAAAGTGTGTGCTTTTGTGTACATTAATTCTAAATAATGAGATTTGGGGATATTCTTTATTTTTGTTATGATTGTTTTTATTACCATCTTATATCATTTCATATGGTTCATAACAATTGATGAAACAATAAAAACTGGGTTGTTGGATGTTATGTTTTTTAACATAACTTTTCTTCAAATTTTAAGAGAAATTATGTTAAAAACTCAATTTTATCATGTGTAACCAAGGTACATGCACAGATTAATTAATTCCCAAAAAATATGTTTTTAAATATATGTATATGGAAATATATGTTTTTAAAGAAACTTTGATATGATGGTTCTTTTTAGAACCCAAAGTGTTCTTCTATGGTATTGTTGTAAATGACCATTTTAGCATATTCATTTTTAAGAGTTAACATGCTAAAATGTGTTCTGTTAATTAAAATGAAAAAAATATATATTAGTATTTAGTTCACTCTAAAATAAAACCACAGAAACATTTCTCAAAATATCTTCTTTTGTTTTCCACAAAAATTTTCATTTTAAATCAATAACTATAATAACTATTGGCCTCTCTTTATGTTTGTCGGTGCATTTTGCAAATATTTCACAAATATGAGGTGTTACAAAGAGTTTGTCAACTTTGCGTCACAGTGCACAATAACACTTTACACTTGTTTGTAAAGTGACAGTTTTGGAGATTTGGGTTTTGAACAAATGAACATTGACAATTTTTATTTTTAGGTGAAAAGTCCTTTAAATATACAGAAATACACAGTGGGGCATGTGTAAATGTGAGCACACCCTTAAATCTATAATTCAACAAATAGCATCATGTCTGATCAATCCACTCTTTTGTAATTTGTCATGGGTCACATGTGAGTAAAGGTCGAATGTCAATGTTCAGACTGGAGGTGCTTAGCTGTAAATAATTCAAGACTGAGTGACATCCGATCGACCCCTCATGAAGCAGACTAAAGATTGGACACACACGCGCGCACACACACACGCATACTCACACACCATTCTTCCCAGCACACAATTGTTCCCTGATTACTCAAAGCATTCCAGCAAATGGCTGATTACACAATCAGAGGCCTTTGAAGCAGAATCATTCTCCTGTGGCTTCTGTAATGGAGGCAAAATTAAACCTGTCCACTTGCCTTAGAAGAGCCATCTGATGAGACCTTCATCTGGGAAACGGAGAGCAAGCGAGGAACGGAGAGAGCAGCACGAGGGAAATACCCTACTAACATAGCACATCAATCACAGCACCCACGGGGAGAAAGAGAAAGAAATGCGTTCCTTTCCTCAGCTTCTCGCTCTCTCAGCGGGCTTATTATTTCAGTGGAACGTCTGGTTGAGGTGCTCAGGGAAATGTGAAGGTGACTGTAGTACACAGATCAATGATTGATAGAGCTGAAACAATCAATTCATCTATCCGTCTATCCATCCATCCATCCATCCATGTATTCACACACTGAAAACTGTTTCAACACAAAGTAATTATACACCGGGGATCTTTAAATTTGTCCAGGTGGCGAGACGGATTTCATTCGCAATACATATAAAACAACAGGTCAAATTTGGATATGAAATGTGTGGCCAATAGCCACATGCAAGTTAATAACTTCTTGCACAAAGGTGTGATGAAAACACAATCAGCATTACAATATCAAAAGTATATAAATTATTTAAAAATAATTGTAAATGGTGTTTACGTCTATCTGAGAGGTCTTAACAGAATTGTAAACTCTATTTCATTCAATATGATTTTCAATATCTACCCGTGTTCCTCTATGCCTATCTATCCTCAACCAAGCTACTATACTGCGGCAATGGCTGTCAGGGAATCGATGCCGGGTCACACTGTCAGGGTCAACAGATGTAGAGCTCTCATTTAACACCTGACAAGACAGAACACACCAGAGAGATGAGTACAGGGCAGGGGTCAGGGGTCAACCTACGGCCTTGTCTGTGCTAAACATCAGCCTTCAGGCTAGTTGGGGTGAAGTGGAAAGAGACAGTGAAGCAGAGTTTATAACCTGACTGGCCCGGAAACTAACACAGATATGTGGGAAATCGGTTGCCAGTGTAGGGTTTGATTAATTTACTATACATAAAAATCTGAAGTTGATCGGTATGGAAATTACAAAACTACAATCCATGCCCTTAAACTTAAAATGAGTTTGTGTAGTAGTTTAAAAATACAATACTGTTCAAATTTCAGAGTTTAATTTTAAGTTCAAACCTGAATGAATTCCACATCAATGCCACACATTCCTTTCTCTTCGAAAGACACAAACCAAGTAAATGAGTGCCAGATTTCTTTAAAATATCTTGTTGTGTCCTAAGGATACATGTTTGAAATGATAAGTTGGAAAGTATATGATGTTTCAATTGACTCATCTTGTAACTGTCAGCATAAACCCAACAGAAAATATAACCCTGCTCATTTTACTACTGGATCTATAGCATAGATTTGTTCTTAAAACTATATCTGGTACAATGCAAATAAACTCTTTGAGCTGAAAAAAAAGTATAATATAGAAGGTAGTCGTATCTTTGAGAGAGAGACAGAGAGACTGGAGCTCTATTGAAGAGCGTGTGTATTCAACAGGCAACACTCGAGGACCATCACGCACACTTCACTTCAGCTCACTTCAGGGCCAAGTGCATTAAGCACCCCACTGGTGAGCTGCACAACGAGAACAACAACACACACACATACAAACATAACTGGGAAGGCTGGAGAAACAGTAAATGCATGTTCAACTCGATTGTAGTTTCCTGGTCACAGCGATTCTATTTACATTTAGATCACGGAGAAAATATGGAGTAGTTTCAATAATAAAGAGTTCAAATCAAAGTTCGAACATAAATGTCCATCATCTACTTGCCTGCTTGAGATTAAAAACCTGTATGCCTTTCTTCTGAAGAAAACAAAAGAAGGTATTTTCAAGAATGTTGGTAGCCCATTCGCTTGCATTGGATTCATGTACACAATAGAAGCCAATAAGTGCCACTAGATTCAAAATATCTTCTGCTGTAAAGATGATCACTTCTCTTTTTAATTTTAAAGAATGTTGGTAAATGGCACCCATGAACTTGCTTCGGTTTTGTGTACATACAATTGAAGTGAAAGGACTGCACTTTTTTCAAAATATCTTCTGTGTTCTGCAAAAGAAAGGATAAGGTTTGAAATGACAAGACAACATTTTCTAAGGAAAGTAAATAACTCTGGTCATCAGTAACGTAGAATAGATTAGATATATCAAAACGAATGCTAAATATCAGAAACTAAACAATATTGAGCTGTAATTGTTTTATCTTTTATGTTCACACTAGCATTACAGGTTTGAGGACACAAACAGAAAGTGAGGAATAGAGAAGCATCATTATTTCCTAGTAAATGATTGTTTGGTGACAACCTGTGTAGGAAGAAAACAGTTGTGTATCCTGTGATTTAAGGAGGCGTTGTGTAAGGTGCGAATAGGAACGATGGTGTTGAATCGGGCGTTATTAAGACTTTAAAGAACAGCGTAGAATTTCTAAGCAGAAGTGATTTGATTAGAATTCCAGGCTGTTGAAAAGAGGAGCTGGAAGCGAGTCAAATGAGCGCAGAAAGAAAAGCGAGAGTAGGTGCGATAAGGGCTTTAATTGCTGTAACTGCACCTAGAGACTTGATGATCTGTGACATCTTCCTCTCCAGCACGTGCAAACTCTGCTAACAGTTAATTAAGTGTTGGAGGGATGTTAGGGAGAGATTGCTGGTAGTTGGCACACTCACTGGATCAGAGAGAATTGTTCTCTTGAGGTTACGCTTACTGCGTTATGAGCTGAGGACGGTTGGGGTATCAGCCTTGTGAAGCTTTAGGAGGTGGTGTTGATACAGTGGTACAGAATGGGGGTTGGTGCATTGTGTCATGTTTTTTTGGTACAATAAAATTACTTAATTGTTCAGCCAACTCGTATATCTAAAGTGTTTCAATTCAATTTCGTTCTTAAAGGTATAGTTTATGCCAAAGTGAAAATTCTGGCATCATTTACTCAACTTCTTGTTTTTTCGAATTTGTATAAAAATTGTATAAAAGAATATTGGCATATAAAATATCTGTGCCCATTCACTTGCACTCATATAATGGGAATAAAAAAGTGCTGCCATTTTTCCCAAATTTGAATGAAGATATTTTGAAGAATGTTAGTTATCAAATAACATTGGTAACCATTTAGTTGCATTCCTATAGTGTGTAATAAAAATAAATGGATGTCAGATTGTCAGTTGTCTTGCGATCACATCTCTGAAAACGTGACATTTATTTCAACATGATTTTCATGTAAACCAGTTTAACCCTGAATTATTGAGCGCAGCATTTCGCATCAATACTAATATGAATAAATGTAAGCATGGGTCCTGCAGATAACCAACCATATTTGATTTCCTCACGGGGGAAACATAACGCAGTGCTTCAACCTCAGAAAACATCATGAGACAGAACCATTACATGTCACAGGCTGTCAAACTGTCACAGACAGTCATCGTAACACAGTGGGACAAAAAGACACACAAACACACATTTTCCACAGCCCTCAATCAAGTAATCAGCAATAGCCTTTGTTTAGCTGGTGGCTCCAAAAGCATCATTGGAATTGTCAATCACCCTAAATTTTAGGGAGGTCAGCCGTTCTGACACCTCTGAGCTCTTCAACTGAATGGTGCTTGAGTATATTAGAACACACGCACGCACGCACGCACGCACAAACGCACACACACACACACACACACACACACACACACACACACACACACACACACACACACACACACACACACACACACACACACACACACACACACACACACACACACACACACACACACACACACACACACACACACACACACACACACAGGGATTTGAGTGCCTGCCTAACTTTCAGACTGTCTGTACACATTCATTCACATAAAACACTTGGAAACAATTACATCCAGCTTATGTTTTCAATTTTACATGTCACTATTACTTTACTTTTGCCAATGTCAAATTGTCCTAAAGTATCTGCTTGAAATGGTGAATGAGATAAATATAATTTTCTTTTTAATCTATTCCACTCCTTGATCAAATTACAATCATTCTTGAGTGTATCAGATATACCCCAAAGATGACATCAAAGGCCATGCTAATGCACTTCAGTTCTTAGATCTTTTGGCCTTATTAAAAAGAGAGATAGGACATTTTTTGGGCAAAGTAAAAGAGCAAATCTGAAAGAGATATATTTAGGACATATTTAATAGCTCAACAGTTGGTGGAACTGGGTTTACCGGCTCAAATCAAACGTTTAGTCTAAGTCACATCTACAAATAACAGTAAATAACTGTTAAATAAAATAAAATAAAAATACCCAATTGTATGCTCTTTAATGTGTATTAGGAACCCAAAGGGTAAATATCTATGGGTTACCAATGACATTCTTTGTATCAATTTTCTGACAGTTCCGCTACAAATGTTTTCACAACCTTTAAGAGGTTATGTTGCCAGGTGTATCCTTACTGAAAGTCGATATGTGCCAACGCTTTACAAGTGCAGGCACGTGTCTCCCGTCTAGTGCCATCTTCTACCTCACTGGGTTTTTTTTTTTTAGCGTTCCTCGCATGGTTTGTACAAAACGTACACAGAACATCCCGCATACTGCTTTCTTTTCCAAGACAGCCCTGACATTTGACAGACACAAAGATGCTGGCGCTCATCCCATCTGCCACACGGCTCCATTAAAACAGGGAGTTATTTCTTACAAAACCTATTATAGGAGAACTAATGAAGACGTGCAGCTTCCTACCTGTCTCTGGATCTCTCTGAAGACCTTCTCGCTCTGAGAGAAATTAAAGAGCATCAAAGAAAAGACCTGGAACATTTGAACCTTTACTGTGAGCTTCTTAAAGAGACAGCTCATTTAAAATTGGAATTTATGTGGGATTTTATTTGTAAAGACACAAGTTACCCAAAGTGGCACAGATTAATGCTTTAAAAATGCCCCTCTATTTATTCTTTAATTTAATGCTTACCATATGCATTGTCTTTGAGTACAACAAAAGAAAAGGATACTAATTTCAGATGCTTCCTAAGAATTCTTCAAGACATATAGACACTCAAATAATCATATACGCTCACAGAATAGCCTATTCACCATGGCAACGGTGAGGTTGAAAGACGCTCATGCACTTTGAAGAATAAGGTCGTCTTTTCTCTTGTACTCTTTCACATCAAATAAAAAGAACAAATAAATCGCGCTGCATTCATCAGAGCTCTTCCCCGAGAGGCGAGAAGTTTCTCTGCAGAAAACAACCCCTAAATCAAAGCAACAGTTCCTGTCGTCAAGCTGCCGGCTTACAGGGAGAGAGATCTATTATTTGGAACGGAATAAGAACGCCAATCCAAACCAGAAAGAAGACGGAGGGGGCGTCTCATGCAGTTTTAGTTCCGCCAGATCTCTCTCATCCTTTCTCTCTCTCTCCCCCGTTGTTTTCTCTTCAGGCATATGTTTGGCCTCTCACCCATGCCTGCTATGCTGGCTGACCCGTATTTGGCTCCTCTGAACCCCCTGTGGTCACAAGAGTCGCCCAGGGTGCGAGAGGGCACGGCAGTCAGGAAGAGAGGCCAACAACACCTGCTGCTCAGCGTGATAGCAGCCTGGCTATTACACTCTGGCCTTTGGTCATACAAACTATTACTTCTGCTGTGTGCTTTCGGCTTTTTCTTTTCTACACACATACGAGACAAAGAGAAATGGGCAGCAAACACGCTTAAACTGTGCTTTCGTATTTGGGGGAGGGTAAATGGTCATGCAAGTATCTTATGAGATGCTAATATTTAATATCTTGCGTTTCAGATGCATTTGTGACCCTGCCTGTGAAAACCAGGCTTAAGTCAGAAAATCTAATTCTGACCTGGTCTATCTCAGTCAATATTGAAGATATTAATGTTATATTCTCGCATAATGTTCTTTACATTTTGTCGAATGATTTTATGTATAAAAAGGTAAAACACGAAAAACGAGACTTTGGCCGGGTTTTCGAAGGCAGGGTCACATTTTAATACCAATTTAAGTTTTAGTTTGAGCTAAGATTACACTTTATATGTGTATTTTAGTTGGAAGTTGGCAAGCTGTGAAATACAGCTTTTAAAATGAGAAAGAAACAACACATACAGTATTTGCCAAGATTTAGTATTAGGTCTTATTGAAATTGCTGCTGCAGATCTCTGGAAGATATTTTCATCTATATTTGGGTCAATACTTGCGAAAATATTCCTAAGATTGACACTGATGTGCTGGGAAATAACTTCAACTATTTTTATCATGCAATTTTTTTACCATATTGAAAATGCAGCTTTCATGTTACAACCAAATACAACCTGCCTGACACAAATGGATTTAACAGTAAAAAAAGAAAGAAATTATTCAGGAATGCATCCATATTTTGACTTCTGCTTGGAATGGTAAAGCTCCATTTGGAGACCAACATAGTTTTATAATCATCCAATATTATAGTTATTTTAATACTCTCATATAGAATCTATGTAATTAAGACACACACACTTTCTCTGTGAAAGTATTGACGGATTACAAAACAACAATTATGTTTGCTTAGCTTTGTCAGTTTTATCATTTATACTTATATTTGCCTGTAAAGCTGCTTTGCAATAATAATAATATTGTGAAAGTGCAATAAAAAACATTTAAATACAACAAACTAAGGATTTTTTTATACATCAGGCATTTAGTTCAATGTCCACATTTTCATGCTGCGGTTCCCAGCCTAACCACAAACAGCAGTGCGTATCTTGGAGTCCGACAAAATGAATCAAAGATGTTGAACTCTTGAACTAATCCTCCTTTATGCGGCAGTAAAGCTGTGCAATGTAATTGAGAGACAAACTCTATTTGAAAAAGATGTGCTGGGTGAACCCAGGATGTCTTGCTATCGCAGTGGGGCTCTTTTTTGTCTGGCTGGCTTACCAGGCTTTTCTTTTTAATCTTCAAAGTCCTGTTTTATAAGTACCTAATGAGAGCGCCTCAAAACAGAGAAACAAAACATTTATTTTCCCCCCAGACCAAAACAGAACCAGCTGGACTGACTGGGTCCAATTAGATGCAAACTCATGACCGGCTGGCGGTGAACCTGAGAAACCTTGAACGCCCTGGCAGAACTCGCCATAATGGAGACACATAAGGTACATGCTCCATCTTTGACCGACCCGGACCCGACTCTTGTTTTTCTGGTTTGGGGGAACGAGGGTAATTGCTAATCAAATGCAAACAGTCGGCAGAGCCTCAAGCATGATGGTAACCTTTAATAGCTAACAGCTGGATTCTACGTTTTTTGGAAAGAATGGGAGAAAAAAAACTTTGGGTGGTTTGAGGTTACTGGTAAAGCATGGAAAGCAACATAACCTCCTATGTTTTGTTACCATCAATAAAGATAATTGTCGAATGATAATATTTTTACAATTTTAATAATAGTTTTCAAATGGTTGCATTTTTTTTTGTGGCATGCTATTCTTATCGACTTTAAAAAGAGCCCACCTATACATCTGTATGAATATGCTATTAAGAGCTTATACAACTGCTAAAAACTATCACTATCACTTTAAACTCGCATGGCCAAGCTGGTTTTCATTTGGTTTTAATTAGTCTTATTTGGGCTATACTCACTAAAACGAGCCAAACTGTTCACATCGTTTTTTTCCAACAGGGCAGTAACTCTTTGGTTAGAGTTGACGACTGACAGAACAATTTAAGAGGTTGTGGTCAAAAGCAATATGTCAGAGACACATGACTTAAATGTTCAGATCTTCGGAAACAGAAACTAAAAATCTTGCATGAATTTACATTTAAAAATTTTTACATTTAAAAGCATTGAATGTAATATACTGTTATAAAAAATATTAAGTTAATCTGATTAACTCAAGTATTTATAACAGAATTCATCCAAGTAATGGTCTATATTATTATTATTTATTTACAAAGTACTTAATTTTTTAATTAACTGTGGTATTTTAATATTTTCCAATAAAGAACTATTTAATGTTTTTGAAAGATTTTATAAAGTTTATATAACTGTATATTTGTGAAAATTCACTAAGCCACATTAAATATGTTTTTTACAATGTATGCTGTCAATATCATCCATATTAACCTGACTTTCTTGGGTTTGTGTTTTCTTCCATTGGGCAAAAAGCCTCTTTGTGCATCCAACAAACTGCAGTTGGAAAGTCCTTTATCGAACAGAGCAGAGTGAGGTTAGAACTCGGCTCCTCAGGCAGTGAGTTTTTAAAAAGGGATTTACACTGTTTTTGTGCTAAGCCAGTCTCTCGGAGACTGCTGAAAGGCATTACTCTATATGCACTAGCAAGTTCGGCCTAAAGGCAGAATTCACTAATCACGTACTTCAACTGAAAACTACTTCAGAGCTTGTTTAAACAAGGCATAGGGATTTCGATCAAGCAAAGAGTTTTATCATTTTATATTTCGAAGCCAGGATCAAACTAGAGAAGGTGGGTTGTAATATGATTTATGAGGAGGGGATAGTTTTGGAATTCGAAACAAAGTGAGTTAATAACCCAAGGCTACAATCCAATGCAAGTTATAGATGAGACCCAAAACTGGAGGGGCTCAACCCAACCTCCCAGTCAATCACGTTTGCACAGTCACCTTGAGCGTGCTAATTTACACCTCCTCGTCCAATCGCATTAGCACAAACCTTAAGGCTATGCTTATCCGCAATTGTCCATCCAATCGCAGCGCTTGATGCTAAAAGCTAATACTAATTTGCTGTTTCCTTATTCTTCTCTGAGGCCAACCGCAAGGCATGATGGGAGCTCGAGCCATAATGACCAGATCAACCTTTACTTGTCCCCCAGGGAGATGAGTGTGCCCCCGAGCTATCCATCCTTCTTTTGGAGTAATGAGCTAGGCAGGAAAAGCAAGATAGGACATGGGCATGAAAGGGGGAGGAATAATGCCACTGCTCTCAGGGCACCCTACGCCCGGCACCAATTACGCCAACATTAATAAAAAGGGTTAATCCCTCTAAAAAATGGTGTATGTGGACAGATGTGATTGGCACATTGACCTTCAAACACACACTCACACACGCACACAGACACAGACTTTGGGGAGCGAGAGCAAGGCTCTGCTATCCCCTGTTACTCCAAACTAACTTCCCACATCGTGCCCTTGAGAGAGCTAAGGATATGGACTATCACCTTCATTAGAGCCCGTTTAGAAAGCTGCACAAGCAAAAGAAAAATCCATTTTCTTTAAAAGTCTCTGGAACAGATGGAGAGAAATTAATTGCACCATTAGGCCTCGACAGAAACTACCAGAGCAGCCTCCTCTTCAAGTGTGCATGTGTGATACACAAATATATTGAAAAGGAAGCCAATTACAGCAACGCTTGCAATAATGTAAGGTTTCTTTAATCTGCAATAAATGTAGGACTGAGATTTGAACTCTGAGTTAATTCTCAGAAGAGTAGGTTTAAGGAAAAAAGTAAGCTAGCAAGATTTCATTTATTTTATGGTCTAGAGTATGTAAGTATGTATATACGGTAAGTGTGGTAGTATGCATACTTAGGTAAAATACGTTTCTGACGTAATCACCTTTACTGCAACAATCTCATTTGACCCCATGGATCAGAAGATATCGATATCCGAGCTGTGGATATGCAAGAAGGGAACATGAATTTGGGCTGAAATGATCGCTGTACTGCTGTATGAGCTTTCAGTTTTACGTTCAGTTTAGCAGCATCTGGAACTGCAGTGTGATTGATTTGAGGCGTGGCTAATTTGCAAATTCATGTATCTGAATGTACTTAAAGTTAAGCTGTAGAGTTACATTCAAGCTATTTTAAGAAATGAACCACTATTTTCACAGGGAAAATGTTCCAGTAAGTAATTTTGATGGTCAAAGATTCGTTTTGAGAATGATCAAACATATATACAAATTAGAGCTGCATTAGAAATATTAAATATATTAAATCAGCCAATTAAAATTCTATTCATGTAATGCTTTCTATAAAGGATCCCAGTCAGAGATGATTTCACAATTGGACTTTGTGCATCGATTTATACCGCAGCAAGTACTTTCAGTCACTTAAACCTCTCATCATTTCGAGTTTAAACAGACAAGGGAGAATTTCCAAATGTAAACCATGATCTCTGATCTCAGCCTCTCACAGCTGTGAGCTCTTCCACGGCAGTTCAACTCAGCAGCCGACAGACAGAAAAAGAGACGGCGAGGGAGCTAGAAAAGAGCTTTTAAATCACCAGTAATTTCCCATCAAATATTTGTGCATGTTTGCCTGCGGCTAGTAATTAAAGTGCTTTCATCTGGTGGCTAATTGCTCCTAATGTTTCACACAAGAGATGCTGCTCCGAGAGAATCGCTGCTCTAAAGAAACCAAACGCAAGAGCGGACGGGTCTTAAAGGAGATAGAAAAGAGAGAAAATGCATTCTTGAGAGGCCTGTTGTGTAATTACGAGTCGGGAATGTTCCGTCCTTTGAGTGCATGTTAACAATTACAGTGAGGAAAGACTGACCTTTGAGCATCATCTATTATGTTTTTTATGAAATTAACTGCTGGGACCCCTTCCCACAGATTGCCTTTAGATCCAGTTGTACGTCCTGGGGATAAAAGATCACCTCATCCACCAGTTGTTGTTGTTTTTAGGTACAAATCTTTCAACAGGATTATGAAGGAAAGGGATGAAATAGGATTGAAACTGAGAAGACTATATAAGATGGTATAGAGATCCATACATAAAGGGCATCACATGAAATGTGATGCCCTTTATGTATGGACAAAACAAAACAAAACAAAACAAAACAAAACAAAACAAAACAAAACAAAACAAAACAAAACAAAACAAAACAAAACAAAACAAAACAAAAAACAAAACAAAACACAAAAAAAACAAAGGTTTGGACTACTTATTGTAAACTTAAAATTTTATTGAATATTGTTTCAATAAGAAATTTAAAGTCTCTAAACAGATTTACACAATTACTGCATACTGTGGCACATTGTTTATTTCCAGTCTCCCCGGGACTTGTTTCCTCTCGCTTTAGATTTGTTTTTAAGGGTGCATTTGAGATTCTCTCTCTTTCTAGTCATCATATTCTCTCCCTCTGGCCTCTATAGCTGTTCTCTTTTAATGAGTAGCTGCAGATGACAGTTTTAATCACTGCCTGTGGCCATCGAGAGGGAGAACGAGAGCGAAGAAGAGGCTGGTAATGATAGAAAAGAAGAGAGCCATTTGCATCAATCACTTCCAAATCGCTATTTATGATAATGCAGTAGAGCAGAGGGAGAACACACACGCAGCATGCACAATGATAGACAGAGGCCCAGGGTCAAGACAGGACCACAACAGCTCTGTTAAAGACACAAACACATGGATAAAGTCCTTCAAAAGTTTTAATTGTGAGAGGTAAAATTACTAATTCTGGATGGAAATCTGGGAGTTTTTGTAACCTTCACTTATCTAAAGGATTTTTTATAAATCACATGAATGTATAGTCATCAATAAAAAAAAAACTCTAACTAATGTAATTCCTAAGCAAAATACTTAGACCAAATGTACATCCTCATGCAAAGTAAAATAAAGTTGGTGCAGATAATGTTTCAGATCGGTGGTGCTCCTTCAGAGAAAGCAGATTCCAACACAAGCTCCTGATTAAAATCCAATCGTTCCAACATCAACCAAAAGTGGCAGGAGACGCATCCAAAAAGTATCATCAGACATCAAAACATCCTGACCGTCTGTCAAAGCCACTCAGCAGAAGGCAGAATCCTGGGATAGATTAGACCGACCTCGGCTGTTCAAAGACATTACGCTGGAAAGACTTCAAACTGCAGACAGGACAAAACAACCCAAATCTCAACAAAGGCAACTCTGGCATAGAAGAATTCAACAACAGACAAGACAATACGCCTTGAGGCAAATGCCTCCTTTCTCTCTCTCTCTCTCTCTCTCTCTCTCTCTCTCTCTCTCTCTCTCTCTCTCTCTCTCTCTCTCTCTCTCTCTCTCTCTCTCTCTCTCTCTCTCTCTCTCTCTCTCTCTCTCTCTCTCTCTCTCTCTCTCTCTCTCTCTCTCTCTCTCTCTCTCTCTCTCTCTCTCCTCTGAGCCCTCCTCTCCCATCCTCCCACCCTCCCTTTGGCTTTCTTCTACTCTCCTTCTCTCTTACCAGCTCACCCGCCCTCTCCCCGCAGATGGCTCAGAAGGGAGAGGGTGTTGCTCCAGTAATCCCCTGCCACACAGACGGAAAAGCTTGTTACAGCGTTGCTGATCAGTGCAGAAAGTCAATGCGGAGCCAGGGAGAGGTCAGTCGGAATTAGGCCACGTTTTAACTCCACAGATTTGACTAATTCCCCCGTAAGCCTTTTGAAACCCAACCTGTTCCGGGGATGCCTGAGGCTCAGACTTGACCGCAAAAACTGCTCAAGAAAATCCATCCGAGCCTAATTTAAGTTGCCACAAAGAGATCCTGCGCTAACATAAACACCTGTCTGTAGACACGTAAGCATCGACACACACACATATTTCTCTAAGCTTTTTTCAAAGACCAAGCTGGAACAATCGACCAGAGAATCATTGATTTTCAATGGGAGCGAGGGGAATCCGAGCAAGCCAAACGTGACACCAGAGCTCCGGGTCTTAGCTGCTTTAGAGCTCAGAGACTCTTTGAAGCTCCGTCATCATAATAGGCCAAAGACTCAAGGCCTCGGCACATCAGACCTTGTTGTCAGTTACCCTTTCAGAAGAAAAAAGATCTCACCACTTTAGAAAACTTGACAAAGGAAGGCGGGAGAAATATTTCTCACTGCAAAAAAGCAAGATCGAAAGACAAAATCTAGCACTGAATGATTGTGTATTTATTCATAACATGTTAAATGTATTCAACTGTACTTTTGTAATATTTTAAGTATGTCTTCAATTAAGTGAAATATTTAGGAAATGGTTAAAGGTGTATAGTTTCATTTGATACACCCCATTGCTTGAATGTAAAACCAGGTCTGTGTTTGATGATCGTTTTGATTTTACTTTTTGCAAATACATAGTTTGAGTATGTGCAATCTCTGGGATCGAACCCATGTTGTTGTTAGCATCATGCTCTACGGAGTAACTACTGAGCCACAAGCTCAGTTCTTCTACTGGTAGCCCAAAAGAATACTCACTTGACATACTTTAAGAAAAAACGAGACTATTCTTTGAGGATGTGTACTGGAGGTGTAACGTGACTGCTCGTTTGGAATTTAAGAAAAAATAGCCAATATTAACTTCACATTAGCAAGCCTTATAAATATTCACAATTATTTTTACAGAAATATCCCACAATTGTTGCTTACAAAAGCATTGCTGGAATACATGGATACTTCAAAGAGGCTCTAAATACCATTGATGTAAATACTGGTAAATTTCACTATACTAACAAGCCAAACCTTGACCCCTTGTGTGACCCCAAGTGCATTTGTCATGAAAGATGAATCTGACCTTTAAACGAAACACCCGCCAACAGGTTATTAATGGCAACTGCAGAGGGTCTTGGATCAAGTATTGAGCGTTTCACGGGTTACAACTTGATCCCAGTTCACAACAAACTACTTTTCCTGAACTGCCAGACTTTTAGTTTAACAAATCAAATGTTAACAATAAAACTCTAATGATGATTGATTGATGAAGCTTAACGAACCCAAATGTGCAGTATATACATAAATGTTAATCACTACAGCATAAAAACAACAAGAACACTTGGCAACATCATTTCCCAAGAGTCTCTGGAATGTCATTTCAAACACAAACGTGAATCACAGCAAACACGTCCTGAATTCATAAGCAGCTCTTAATCCCCTCCTGTCAGACTCCGGCTAAAGGAGATCCTGCGAGTATGAACGCCTAATATGCCGTATTATTCAAATGAGTCGCCGTCATACTTTCTTGTGTGAATCAAGGCTGGTGTGATCTATTGTAATGGGCTGTTTTTGTGCCCGAGGGCTTCGAGGCTTCAGTCTAGAAAATACCAATTCACATGTTTGATGTGTGAGACAGGTATCTCATTCTGCCGTGACAGCTCAAATATCCATCAGTTACGAAGATAATCGTAATTATTCATCAAACCGGCCTGCTGCCATATCACAGACGTAAGAAAAGTGTATGGATCAATTACAATAGGAAATTTGGAGATGGAGCATAAGAGTCAATGAGATATAAACATATCCAATAAATTGTATGGTATCGTGTTTACGCCATGCAAAACTAAGTAAGCTCTCCAAAATCCTCATACTGATATTCTGGTGATCCTTCGACTTTTAGAAGTGTTGATATGTGAATATTTTCGTCTGCATCCGTCTGTTTGCCCGCATGTATCCATGATTCCTCTGTATGTGTACGAAAATGTGTGCAAACTTTGGCAATGCTGAAGGGAGTTTGATGGCGCAAACATGCATGTGTGCGGTTGCGCACAGGACTTCCCACAATCCCCCTCATTAACAACTCATGCCAGTTGGCAAATGAATGCCCTAGCCCTGCCTGTCTCTATCCCTCACTGCTTGCCTCTCATTAGCAGCTGGCTGAGATGAGTGGACACTGGCACTGAATGGCATCACCCGCTCAGTAGCTGTCGTGCGAACACACACATACATAAGTTGGTGGAGAGAGGGGGGGGGGAGATGGTACTCATCTCAGTAGATTTAATTAAAACTGGGGTGAGCAGATGGGGGAGATGGAAGGAAGTCCAACAGGAGACAGCTCATCTGTCTGAGCCACACTCCATTTCTCTCTCTCGGTTTACCATTCCTTCACTGCACATCTCTCTCTCTTTTTTAATGAATTGTTGGCTTTCTAACCTCCCAATTGGAAGTCTCAAGCCTGGATGTATGACAGACAGGGAGTCTAGAGCAGTGTGTATGGTAAGACCCTTACTGTGGTGGGTAATTAGTTCATGGAGGTAAAACAAGGTGGGTCAGCTGTACATGTATCTCTGTTTGTATATTGGACAATTGGATAATGTAGTGAATACAGTAGATGCTAATCACTGTTGATGGCCGTTCTTCATATTTTGTGATTTTTATTTTTTATGAATCATTAATACTGTTTTTTAAACACAGATCAGTGAAATCAGTGTCGGCACCAATGGCCCAGCAGTTCACATGTAGTGCATCCTTTCCCATTCCCCAACTCTCTACCCAAATATTACTCTCTTATATAACTCTCTTCCCATACATTAAAGTCCAAAAAGATCAATTTTAAATCGTCTTAAACCTTTATAAAGAATTCTAAAAACTTTTCACGTTTTTTACTCACATCAGAAAGTGAAGAACAGAAGAGAAGGACCAGGACATGGGCCTGGTCAGACTTAAAACCAAGCCAAAGTGGACTAATGGTTGTCTGAACTATGTGCACCGACCACTCCACAGCTCAAACGCCTGAAACTTTATAAAAAGGTTTCTGTAACACAGCAATGATGTTTTATAAAATAACAGCTAAACATTCTTTAGTATAAGAAAAGAAAATGCTTCCCTTTGGTGGAATAATTCACATTTAACATTCAAAGAAGCTTCTTTGTAGTGGAATACGGTTCATTGGGTTCTAGAAAGGAAAAAAATAAATGGTTCCTATAAGAGAATTAAATGGCTGTATGGGGAACTCAAAATTGTTATTCTATGGCATTGATGTGAAAACCTTTTTCACCTCTTTAGTGTGTAATACACGACAAACAATCCACAGAGAAACATTTAAAAATAAAATTGCATATAAATAAAAAACCTTCAAATAAATAAATCCATTACAATGTTCTGGAAATAGGAAGTGATAATCCAATGTACCTTTCACAACAAAGATTACAGTGTTTAAATGATTGCCGCAGTTTATCACAAATGAATCCTTAAAAATATCCCCAGATCCAATGAAATTGTTTACAACTTTCTAACCTTTCACTTCCCTGGCTTTCAATACTTTTTTTCTCCCTTCCCTTTTCTTGCTCAGCTCAGTCCTCTACTACATTAATCTCATTATCCTTTGAACCTTTTCACCGCTGATGCCAAACGCAATTTGTATTCTGCGTCCCAGCAAAGAGCCCTAAACTGATTATCCCAGTATAAACCGTGGCAGTTCTGGATATTGTAGGCCCTGAAAGGCCCTTCTCGCCTATGAAAGAGGTTCCCATATGCCCTCTGAGTTTCATGACACAATGTTGCGGCTGCTTTGCAAGGAAGAAATTAAGCGTGTGAAAGTCTACGCAAAGCCCTCATTTTCCAGTTAATCAAATCTCTGCCTAATCAAATTAGTGCACATAATTCAGCTAGATGCGTGGCACAAAAAGGCATTATCCCCTCTCTCAGGAGCTGAAAAGACCAGAACCAGCGTGGTATCTCTCTCCGGGCCTCTGCATCGGTCGCGGTCAAAAGAAGAGGCTGGGAGCGGGAGGATTCCAGGCCGGACTCTCAGGGGGTCAGAAAAGAGGACTTAAATGGAAAAGGGAGGTGGTAAAGTTGGAGCGAAATCTGCGGGTGCAAGGAGACCTTGGCAGCGATTAAGTTCCCAGCTTATTAAAAGGCCTGGCTCAGTGCGCACCTCGCGGGAGCAACCCAACGCTTGCTAATGAGGTACTTGTTTAATTTTCTTTCAAAGGGCTGGACATCTGTGA
This sequence comes from Triplophysa yarkandensis, assembly GCA_033220385.1. Taxonomy (NCBI): domain Eukaryota; kingdom Metazoa; phylum Chordata; class Actinopteri; order Cypriniformes; family Nemacheilidae; genus Triplophysa; species Triplophysa yarkandensis. The sequence goes on from CM065673.1 coordinate 9,926,148, forward strand.
CAAACTCTCATTCTCTCTCTCGCCCCTCCCGGAACCTCTCTCGCCCTCCCCAGGCACACAAAGCCAATCTATCAATAGACCTACAGCGCCTCTCTAGTTTGATGAAGTGTTTTCCATTGTGTACAGCAGATAATGTGTTTCAGAGTGCAGTAGGACTATCAGTATTACTGCTGATCTTTCAACACAGTCAAAGCCCATCATGAAAACTCAATAGCGCTTTGAGTTCTATGGCGTAACGGGCATCTCCTCCCTCTTACTAATTGATTTGCCTTCCATGGATGATGTGTGTGGGTGTTTGTTTGTGTGTGTTTTTAACCCTCAACCTTCATGAAGACACTTATGGACTGCTCATGGAGAACTCGAGATTTGAGTTTCTTTCTTATGCTTTATCCAAAAGAAGATATTTTGAAGAACATTTAAAACTGAACATTTTGTGTCCACACAATAAAACCGAATGGGGCTGAAGTTGTTACCAACATCCTTTCAAAAATCTTCTTGTGCTCCGTGGATTAAAGAATGTCATACAGGTTAGAAATGATGAGAGGCTGAGTAAATAATGACCAAATTATCATTTTTGCGTAAGCTATACCTTCAAGTGCTTAAACTATAATGGTTTGCAATACCCAGCATGCACTTTGGAAGATATTTCCTGTGCATCTTGATCATCATAAGTCTTGAAAAGTATATCCTTGGCTTTCAAACTTTTATGCTGAGTCTACAATTAGATTCTATCTAAACCTCAGCTCAAGTGTAAGGTAAGGCATATTTCTGAAAGCGCAATGCTCTAAGGATCGTAAATCTGTAGATTCCGCATACAATATTATACAGATTATACACCCAATATTCAATAACACCCACAGGGTTATATCTTATTTCGCGTATATCTTCATATAAATGTCCTGTAAAAAAAAAAACCCATGGATGGGTGTTTTAAATGTTGGTCAGATGGCCCCTTCCTGTCTGAGTAGGTGTATTTGACCAAAATAAGCACTAGACTTAGACACACTAGACTTTACACCCAAAAATCTGGCTCTGTGACATCACCTTGCATCTGGCCCGTTGTTGTCTCTCCGTAAAAAATCTTTGCATTTAAGTGGTAGTTCACCCGAAAATGGAAAAAATTCAATTCTGTTAACATTTCCTCACACAATTGTCATATCAAGGCTTTATTCTTCTCCAGAACGACAAAAATATATTTTGAAGAAAGTTGGTAACCAAACAGCACTGGCACTCTTTTTACTACTGCATGGGCACAAAACCAATGCAAGTGAATAAGCCAACATTTCTCAAAATATCTTCTTATTAGTTCTGAGAAAAAGGGAAAGTCATAGAAATTTACATTGAGAAGAGGGTAAATGTAAATTAGTAAAAAGTAAATGAAGACATAATCCTACTTTTGTGGTAGAGTATCCCAACATCTCCCAATAAACTTTTAAATGTTCTCTGGACATTATGCTGATGTATAAATTATCACAGAATGCTTGGTTTAAAAATAAAACATGAAAAAGTTCACAAAAAGTAGTCACAGATTTCTCTATTAAATAGTTTTGTTACATTTCTCTCTCTTTTTCTCTGTCTAATTGGTATTCAAAGAAGAGCGTCTGTTGTCTCTTGCTGTCGGTCACTTCTAGTTATTTCATAATGCTTTCCCCTCTCTCTCATTATGAGAACTGCCAGATTCATATTTGCACTTTGATACCCTCCCTAATGTGTGTAGACACACACAGCATACCAACATGTTCCTCCCTAACAACGTTCACCTCCTCTTTATCTAAGTGTGTCCCTGTTACTCCCCCCACGGCACACAAATCACGCACACAAAACAGCTTCAATCTGCTCAGTGTAAACAGGCACCAATGCAGACTGGAGGTCAGAGGTCAATCCCATGGATCAGCCCACAGTCAGATTGTGTATACAGTCAGATTCGGTGCACGGGAGGAGGGGTGGGGACAAAGGCGGAGGCGTAGAAGCCTGAAGCCCTTAAGTCAGATCATAACTAAACTGCACATTATTATAGCCGCGCCTCTGGAGAGGGCCATCTGTGCTTTCTAATGGGCTTCAGTGAGGCGGTCAACGCTCAAGTTCATTTAGGAAAACGATGATGATGATGACGGTGTTAATGGTGCTACACGGAAATGCGTCTTGCCACCGGCACTGGCAGCAAACTCGGCCGCTGGCTGCACCCCACTGCTACATTATGACAAGAGTAATAAAGTTCTTTTTATGAAGCTTTTCACTGTGGGTCATTGTTGTTGGGTGTTTTTATGGTTTGGCTAGATTTGGTATTTATTCAACCACTAATTGTAAGAAAAAACAAATGCAAACATAACTTAAGACTAGATTTATATGAATGGGTTATATTTCTTAATTTACAATTACTAGATAATATAAGATTCTTATTAGACGCTTGTGACAGCAGAGAAAGGGCAGGAAACATGTAGGGCCTGGAAGGAGGATTTTAAGGAAATAGCTTTGAATCAAACCTGGGTTGTAATTCTAAAACTACATTCAAACTAACAGAAAAATTATATAATTAATGTTAAAGTGTCCTTCTATTAGACTTCAGACTATGTCCGATAAACATGCCGAAGATTCCGATCTAAAGGAAATGTTACCAATTTGACCTCAGGATGGCATGGCTTGAATTGTGTTTGTGTACGTATGTAATGGCCGTGTCTCCTGTTGACCGTAAGGTAATCAGTCATTGGGTTTAAAGTGGTGCTGTTTGAAAGACAGGGCCTGATAAAGGTAAAAGAGATAAGGTCAGAGTGAGAGAGAGAAAAAGGGTGAGAGAGGTTGACATCAGGTTCACAGGGATTAAAGCTATCTCTGGCTAACAGCGTGCTAGGGCGATAAAGAAGCATTCTCTTCAAACCGTTACTTTGCTGTGACAGCAGTTGACCTGATGTACGGGCCAAGTGTTTGTAGGCTTGTATAAGCATTCAAAAAAAGTATATTTAAACATTAAAAAATTCCAAGTTTTGTTATATTTGGAAACAGAATTATCTATATCATTTTGAGCAGTGTGTCATTCAAAATTCTGAGTTTGAATTTTTTAACATTTATTCCAAATACTTTAATAGTAAGAATCCAGTGAGATTTCAGTATGCACAAGATGTGTGACAATGTTAAGTGCTCCACACAGAGATCTGGTGTCATAATCTATTTCATCTATTATTACATCATAAAATGAGAGACAAAAACAAACCAAAGTCCAGAAGACCTGTGTAAATGTCTTCAAGACACCTATCATTAAACATACCGCCAACATTTTTCAAAATATCCCCAAATAGACCCTTAAAAATCTAAAGAAACCTGTATTTCTATTTAGAAATCTATATATTTGACTTTTTGGGTTAGTTTGGATGAATACTTCCAGAATGTCATTCCTTGTAAACTTCATTACATTTGCGTTTAGTTAAGATCATTCTCTACCCATCATCAAATTCCACTTCAGCTTCCTTTGGGTGGGAAGTCACACTCATGAATTTCAACAGGGAAACCTGAAATCCCGAATTAGGCACAACCTTGATAGAATTATTGATTTTGTTGTGGACTTACTTTAGAGCTTTCGACAAACACAACAAACCAGCAGAAACAACAGAACAACAACAACAACAACAGAAGCATTTCCTCGCCTGTTGAAAATCAGAAAGGCATCAGCAGTAAACAGCTCTGGCATGCTTTGCAGGGACTAGGAACGGCGGCTAGCAGGAATAAAAACAGACAAGCCTGTGGAGGTGTTTCGAGCAGAGATCCAACCCTGGTGAAATGTGATCAGAAGAAGGCCTTCAGCTTTACCTCCTAGCTTTCCTCAACTGTTGGGGATCATGATTTTTATGTTGCGGGTAAACTTTGCTCCCGGCAATAACTTCCGTCTTGCAGTGAATCATCACGTTGAGTCTTGGAGGTGACCTTGAGAGAGCCGAGCAAGGGCACTGAGAGGTTTGAGTAGACGGGAGATGGGGCGAGGATTTTGACAAGCACCGTTGCTGGCAGCAAGAATCTTTAAATCATGCATGCAAGGGTCTGCATCTACAAACAGACTGGACTCATCCTGCTATAGGCTAGAAGTGAACAACTGTATCCATCACAAGACCCATGCATTGCCACGGATAAGAAAAAGGCCCGGGTAACCTATAGCTGAATAATATTTAGGCCTGGCAGGTTTAAAAAGGGTTCCCGATGCTATAGAAAAAAGGTTTCCAGACTAAGATTATTACAAACAAGATAATTTGTGAAATTAGACCTTAACAAACCATAAAATATTAAAAACAACATACAGTTAATCATCACATTCGAAATTTAATTTGCTTAAAATTAAATATGGCATCTGAACTCGGTTAGGTCAGCTCAGAGAATGTCCACAATTACTTACTCATGCGTTTCAGGAAATCAAATGTAATGAGATGCAGATCTCTGTTACAGAAAAACTCAATAGCAATACGCGCTTCGGGTTTGATCAGCGGTTCAACATGACATCGAGAATAAACAAGTGAAAGATTTCCAGCTCTGAACAGGATTAAGTTGTCATTATAATATTGTTGACACACCACGGTGATGATACACTTCCTCAGCTAAATGCATTATACTCCATTAATCCCGAAGGATCGTTTAATTCATGCAGAAAAGCAGTAGGTGACACATATGCAAATACACATATTTGCGCATTCGAGTGCACAAATGCGTTAATCTCATAGATTAGGATTACTCTTCACCGTCTTGGAAACAAAAGCAAAATTAAAGCATTTCACCACAGGAATCCCATTTCCTGCATAATTATATTAATGACGGGCAACTACAGCTTAGCTAAGATTATCTGAGAAACAACAAATATCTCCTTCTATACTGACGCTTCATGGAAATTGCTTTGAATGGAATTTCAGAAGTATTAAATGTGTTGAAGGACACAATCTTTTGACAGTTGCCCTGGTAAAAGCATGCAAATGTATTACTAACAAGTACAATCCTGAGACGCCTAAGCGGCGTCCTGGCAGAGGCTAAAACGCACCATTCTTAAGACATAAATCCTCATTCTCTCCATCTATTGACATAAAAGAAGATATTTTAGAGTACGTGTTTAACAAACAGAATCAGTTGGCTTGATTCCAATTTTTGCAAGCACACCTATTTCTAATACTTGGTATTCATGATAGTAAGGAAAAGTATAGATGATTTACGACGATGATGACACTCGTGAGTTCACCCTATAGATTTCCCTACTGTTTCATCGTTTACTTACTCTCTTGTCATGTCCAACCCATATGACCTTTCTCTCAAATCAAATAAAATAAAAAAAAATTAGGTATTTTGAAGAATGTTTAAGGAATGTTGTTTACCAAGAGAGACAGCACCTCGCATTGGTTTTGAGCCTATAAAACAGAAGTAATGGAAGAAACCTTATGTAACACCACTGAGCAAGGGTCATTTTATGCTAATCATATCCAACAAAAATGATTCTTGACGATTTTTTTCCAAAGGCCTCTGTAAGCCCAGAGAGCAGTGGCTGAAGTATGCTTATGTGCAGCTCTGCCCGGTGCCCGCCATCTGTGGCTGATGCATTATTTAGTTTGCTCAGCCTCTGATTAGCATTAACGCTATGCTAATGGCCCTCCGGGCTCCTCCAGGTCTGTCTACCTCCTAGCACACCCTAAGGTCTCTTTCTGTCTCTCTCTCTCGTCGCTGATCTTTCTTTCACTTCCGCCGTTTTCCTGCATATCCGCGGACACGACCTGTCTGCTTTCATTTTTTATGAAGTTTGTATTCAGGTGAGACGGTTAAAGACCTCATTAAGTCAAAATTAGTTCCTTATGGCTTTTAATCCATATAGTGTACATTAGCAAGCCTGCTTACTATTAAAAAAAGTGACCAAATTTATATGTTGCAGATACACATGTACAGTTCTCCAAATATTGAAGACTCATCTCGCACCCAACAGACTTTTAAATCATGCTTCATGGCGGTGATGTACCCAACCCAATTGGTGTAAAATGTACTTCCTGTTAACACAAAACAGTGCTTATCAAGTCAGTATTGGAAGTTACATTAAGGGATTGGTTCTTCGGTGAAGGCCGTCAAGCAGGTTAGTGTGTGTGCGTTGGCGCCTTTGATATGCTTCATTAATAAACATGCCATACTCTAATGCACAGGCTGTGGCATATGGTAAAAGGCAGAGAGAGGAAGGGAGTGATTTGCTGTTTGCTCTGAGAAACAAACAAACCAACAGGTCCTGCCAGATGGCGACGACGAGAGCTGCTTGAGAAACAGGGAATGAGAGAGAGCGGGAAACAACAAAGAGAAGAAGAACCGAAAAAAGGTGACAGGAGCTTTAGGACGGATAAAGAAGAGTCGCCGATGACCGTCGGCTCCTCCACTGGTAAACAAACAAAAACGTCTTTCTTTTGAGCTTTTAATACACACACTGATCCTACCTCGCCGATGAAATAAACAGGAAAACCTACGAATGCGGTTTTGGGTGCACATCAAAACGTTTGCTCGAGGCCTGCGATCCTTCTGAGAAACAAAGGACGCATAGCATTCCAGGCAACTCATTTGATGGCTGTGTGCGTAAATGCAAGCAAAATGCAAGATCAGCGAGCAGTTTGAATGATGGCGATTCTTATTAGCATAACTAACAAAACATTTCGCAAGGGCTGCGACAGTAAGTGCCCTGTGATTTAAGGCTCCTCTGATAAGTCGGCATCAACCTGCCTCCCCTAAAAAACATTTTACATCGTAATTGGGTGTTTGTGGCCAATCATTCGCCTGTAATGGTGTTGTAGATTACTCTGCAGTGTAATGTGTTCAGTTAAGTTCTGCAGACAACCCGGCTCCGATGACGGCTTTATCCGATCACAAAGTACATCACATATCCTAAATACTATGCCATTAGATACACCACAGTCTGAATGACTTTATTTGTTATTTATGCCTCTCATTAGATTTCAGCTATTCAGTACATTTATTATCTCCATTTTAAACTTGCCTTACTTTTCCCTACAGAACACAAATAAAATATTTGTAAAAATGCGGGTAACTGGTCTTTAGTCACTATTGACTTCTATTGTATGGAGGAAAAAACAATGCAATACACAGTGAAATACTATAAAAATTTGTCATTTGACAAAGCAAGCATCACAAAATAAAAAGTTATTAACTGAGTAACATCTTTAAAAAACATTAAATAGATTTTTTCAGTTGAAAATATTTACAAATATTTACAAATATTTTTGTAAATAAATACAAATTTAGAAATGCAAACTCATATTCTTCTGAAATGTACACATATTTTGTTAGTTTATGTTAGGAAACCTTTGGTTTATTCTAATAGTAATATTTGGGTTGATTAGATATTTTATTATTTCCTTACATATACACCATATTTAAAAAGGATATTTACCTGAAACACCAGGTTTAATTTTTAAGTGAAAAACTGTTTCAAATAAAAAAAGTCACATTTTTACTTAATAGGGACCAAGTGCTTTCTGTGACCAATATTCTTCCAAATATCTTCTTTGCAAACTGCAGAAGAAACAAAGTCACGCAAGTTTAAAATGACCCCAGCATGTATAAATGATGACAGCTTTTTAGGGTGAATAACCCCTTTAAGAGAGTAAGGATAATTAAAACAATTACGCATTTGTAGACACTTGAGATTCCATGTCTTTTTTTAAATGCTACATCAGGAGTGCATGGCCCATCCTGATGTTCTGTTCACAATAAACATCAGGGCTACAGTGTCCCGGCACCAGCAGGCCCTCTCTGCTGCTCTCCTGTCCTCCCAACCAGGCCCTTTATGGCACTTAACAGCAGTGACAATAGCTGAGATGCATTATTAATGTCCAGCCATGAGGGAGAGCAGCCTGGGACTGACGTTCAGACGGACTCTGCAAGTATAGTTTCATCTCTATTCTTCTTTCTCTCTTATTCTTCCACTGCCAGTTGGGATCCTGTATAATAAAGATGCATTGCAATGACAGACAGAGCTGATCCGAGACCAGTGGAGGAGAATGTTTAAGTGTTTTCACCTAAGCATTTGATTCGAAACCTGGTGTGTTTGCTCCTTAGATGAACACGTTGCCAAAAAACTCTCCAAAATACAAAAATTAATACATTTATATTTATTTAAAGAGTTTAACAACGCTTGAAGAAATGGGCTTTCGGTAGGTTGAACAGTGCATAGCAAGAGCAAAAAACTACTGTTTTTCCATCCTTGTGGATGAAAGTTTCAAGCCGAAGCTTGGTAATAAACAGATACAGTCTGACTGATTAAAGGATTGTTTTCTCACACATGACTTGTATTGAAACGTTTTATTCCATTTGGAAACATTGCCTTGTAAATGCAATCCGAATACAGGTGAAATTGGAACATTGTATTTATTTTACCCCCGGTTTCGCATCAGAGAAATCAATTTACATTTCTGAAAAAAACCTTAATACATTTATGTCTTAAAATTATTTTGATTTAAAAGTTATACGTTTTCTATGATACCTTTAATACTACTTTAAAATATTAATTTACTAAGACACAAAAAAAATAACTACCAACAAATATTACAAAATATTTGTATTAAAGCTATGTGTTTACAGGTATAGTTCAACAAAACCAAAATTCTGTCAACATTTATCTTCACCCAAATGCCATTAAAAACCTTTACAGGACTTCTTTGGAACACCAAGTAAGATATTTTGAGAAATTATAAAGTATCTTTGTGTCCATTCAATGCCACTAATAATTGAACATTCTTGTAAATTCATAAAAAAGAACGCTCTTTTGTGTTCTAAAAATAAGAACGTAATATATGTTTGTATTGTTTTTCTAATGTAAATAATGACATACGTTTCATTTTTGTTAAACTTTCCCTATAACATCTACACACAAAAGCTGACATAAACCATTCAATTCTATAAGTAGCAAGTCAGGGATGATTACAAACAATTATAGGGAAACTGCACTTATACCTACACTTAAAAAAAGAGATAAATGACCAAAATCCTCAGTCCAAACATCAACAAAGCATCTGTTCATCAATTTTGAATAAGAGAGACACAAAAGAGAAATGCGTGAAAGAGCAAATGGGAAGGAGAAAGATGAAGCGATGGACCTTGCGGGCACGAATCTCACTCTTTTTAAGATGGAGAATCTTCTTGAGGGCAAGCACACTCAACTGATTTAGAATTCTATTACAGCTCTCAACCATAATGCCTTTCTGTTGGCCTACAATTCCATATTTACTGGAAGTTAGAGTCAAACCCTTCAGTCCAGCGCTTAGAAGATAAATCTTATATTTTGCTGTTTGTATGTACAACAACCACTGGATAACACTCTGAAACGATCTAACCAAAACTTCCTGAAAATGTAACGAATAGAAAGTTTTCTATTTTTAAAGACATGTTTGTGTATGCATGTTTTGAGAGACAACATTCACAAACCAAGAGTAACAATATCCAACAATTATTTTCGTTTTCTTTTTATTTGCCTGTTCATAGAAAATATGGATATTGTCATTGATGTGACAAAATATACAGACTTCACTTTGGTATTTAAACAACCAAATGACACCTGACCTCATCATGATAAAAACATTTGGCTTACCTTGGTGAAGAATAAATAAACTAAAATCTATTTACATTGAATGTACTTTGTTTGCATTTTATACATACTAATTTGGTATAATTGAAGTCTGCCACCTTAAATATAATTTAATTTTGTAAAAATAGTGCTAAAGTTCATCAAAATATATATTTATTTATTTGTAATTGATTTTGCTAAAGTTGAACTCTTGTGAGTATACTTCAGGCATAAGAAAGACTAATTAAAAAAATGTTTATTTAAAGTGACATTAGAACATTAAAAAGTGCAATTTGGTTAAGAAATACTTTTAAATTATATATATACGTATAATTAATATAGTTTCTGCAAGTCACACTCTAAATTTTGTGTATATGTGAGTAAAATAATAAGTAAATATGAATAACTCAAATATTTCTTTTAGAATTCACTAAAATTTTTGGTGTTTATTACAAATATTTATTTAGTAAATTTATACTAATTTAACCTTACACAAACTCTTTATTTTATACTTTATCATATACAAAGAATATTTTTTACAGTGTCAACATATATGTTAATAGATTTAAACTATGCTTAGTATGAAAAAATATTTTAATGGGTAACATTAATTAATTTATTGTAATGTGCAATAAATTGCCTTCCGGCATTCCATTACATTTTTAATGCGACTATAATAAAATTGGACTATCATAACAAAAAATGTGTAATGTTTCACATCATAACCCGAAATAAACGGCAACAGATCTGTGTACATGCATCAAGTTTTCTCATTAAGACTGCACGCGTTCCTGAAAAAGCAACATCGTAGACAAAGAGCATCAGAGACCCGAACCGTTCCCTTGTTCATCACATGCCTCATTCACCAGCATGATGAATCCAGATTGTTCAGTGACGTCAGGACCAAACATTCTGTCTACATCACTTGAGGCCGACGGCGATCACCTTCCTCCACACGCCAATTAACATACATGGCTTGCTAATGTCAGTGATTAAGACGGAGGCAGACGCTGATTAAAATATTTCCCCTTGATTTGAGAACGGTAAACAACTTCCTGGAGACCGAGGTTGATGAACGTGGCGCTGCAATCAAGCTGCGACGGGGGAAAAAAACTGACTCCGAGGTGCTAAAAAGAGCAAGCGGAAAAGAAAGGACTGTAGGTTGAGGGAGTCCAATTTACTTTTCTCACCCTCTGCGCCTCTCTCTCTCTCTTTCTTTTCCTCCCGAAAGAAAAGAACTCTGACTACTTAATTGGAGGAATCAAATTTAGTCAAGCACCCTGTTGGCTCAGACCTACATCATTAAAGTTGCCAGCTAACAAACATCAAACACCAGAAAGCATTAATGAGGCAGATGTATTAATTTCCCATTTATGAGCGGCTAAGCAACTCTCCTCTGTATCTCCCGCCCTCCATCTCTCTTCCCGTCTCCCTCTTTCATTCTGACAGAACTATTAATGATCTTTAATGCCCCACAGGCAGTAATAGGCCCCACTGGGAGAGCAGAAATACAGCGATTTGTATGGAGGATTTAGACATAACTCGGGAGAGAGAGGAAAAGAAAGAGACGCAGAGCAAGCGCCGTGCCACCGGCTCCCGGGAGAGAGCGTTTGATCAGACCGCGGCCTCTCGGAGGAGTTTGGCCCAGCGCTGGGATGGAATAATAATCGGATGCAGATGAAATCAAAACGGCAAAAGGAGACAGAATGCGAGATAGCTTCTGATCGTCGCTTTTAACGAATGCATCACTGCTGTGATGGATGTCTGTATTTTAGTCACATGTAAAACTTAAACATGATAAGTTGCATGTTCATGATGTCTAACACTAAGCAATCATGCATGGTGTGTCAACCCATATTGTCCAACTGAATACTGAAGCGGTATCCTAACTGCTATAACACTTCAAATCAAAGGTAGTTTTACAATTAATTTCTCCTAAAAATAAGCTTGTGTCTGTTTTGCAAGCTAAAGCTTTAAACAATTCCCCTAAGTGCCACGAGAAACGACACACAAACCTCAGACTGGCAGAAAACAGCCTGTTCTTTGTTGGTACTCTCATGTTTACTGTTCCACAATAAACCACACCACAGATTAACCCAGATAAATAAGCTTCTATCAAATTAACCTACAAATTATCCATGCAACACACAGCGCACTCCAGAAGCCAGAGCTCTTTTTAAAGCTCTGTGCTTTAAGCCTTTTGTTTGTTTGCATGTTTCGGTGTTATTGTGCTAATGTAAGACTTGCTGTGGGTCTCTTGAGAAAAAGACTGCAAGCAAGAGCCTACCAAACCTAAATAAGATCCAGTTTCCTACACTTCACATTATATGTGATATCAACATCATGTTTTTATCATCTTTAAAAACAATTTTCACATTAGGGTATTTATATACTGAGTAGGAATGTCAAATATATAATATAATCTTATATAAGCTGTCAAACTTGTTAAGAGTGAATTGAAACACTGAATTATTAATTTAACAAAATTCAATACAGGGATAATAGCATTCACCATAATAAACCGGCAACAGCTATCATGATATGAAACCAGATAAAGTTAAAGGGATAGTTTGAACCAAATAGATTTTTTTATCAATTACTCTTGATATTTGAAAAAATAAATAATCAGAAAACCAACGGCATTTGGCACCAACATTCTTAAAAATATCTTCTTTTGTGTTTGCAAAAGGCAGAAAGTCATACAGGTGTAAAATGCCATGAGGGTGGGACAAAGATTATTCATTTTGGGGTGCTTTTTTAGTTTAAGATAAAAGTTTTTCATCTACCAATCTTATTGAAATATACAAAAATATCAAATACACGATCAAATACAAAACCAACGTTTTCCTCTTAACAGTTGGTACTTTTCTTGGAATCGTAGTATAGTCAACTATGATAGATTATAGCCTGCCCCGTTAAATTATTAGTGGCTTAGAAAAGTGCTGTTTAAAGTATTTTTCCCCAAACTGGACACTTTAAACTTTATAATAGGCAATGCTGGAAGAAGGGCTTTGACAGAATTCTTGGCACACACAGAGGCCTGGCAAGACAATATGGCTGCCTATCTAGATAGTAGGCTAATTTCCTGAGAGCAAATCTCCTGGTTGTCTATGGCTGGGTCCAGCCCAAAGCGATAGTGAGATAGAGCCCACAGCTGGGGCACAGAGATAGCAGCTTTCAGTCTGATAGCTTCGGCCTGCCTGACTGCCTATATAATGAGAAACCACCAAGGGGGGGAAATGAGGAGTCAGTAACTGCTGTTCTCAGATCAGTTGAGATTAAGAATCGGTTTGAAGAATTTGATTTCAGATTTGCAAAACAGGGAAGCATCCGGAAGAGGAAAGAAAAGCCTCATTTTATGAAATCAAAAAGGCTGCTTCTGAAATAAACTTTGGGATTTTGATAATGTCTTAAAAATAATAGCAAAAATCATCACAAAAATGCTTAAATATAACATGTATTAACACACACAATGGAGTTCTGACTTCAAACATGTTCACTAAGCCCTAGAACACAACGTCATCTCTCGCCCTCTCTCAGCACCCGCCGTCTTCTCCGAGAGCGACGGCATCCGTCATCATTCCCTTTGATCAATGCCTTTTTTATCATGATATGTTTCGAAAGTGACTTATGAAACTCCCCCCTCCCGCCATCGCCCGACCATTTCATCACAGCAGTATTAGGATTGATGGCACCACGGCTAGGAGAGATTAATCAACCCCAGAGCACCCTCCAAAGCGCTCTGTGCTCGGTCAGGGCCGACTGCGGGGACGTGAGGGCATGGGGCCGGAACAAGCCTATCATTGGAACCGCTTTCCGGGGGACCAAGACTCATTCTGCCGTGGGCTCCTGCAATAAAAAGACCATTCTTCTTCTACGCCATTGCTCACCCATCCTCCCCTCCGCCATCTATTCTCTCCCTGGATGTTCTCCAGGACTCGTCTCCAGAATTGATTTCACAGGGACGGCACCTCATGCTGCTGTGAGCTGCTGTAAGGGCTCTAACGATCAGGCTGTGGATCATTAGTTTAGAGCACTGTTTTCCACTGCCCACAACCCTGAGGCCCATACATCTTCCCCTCCTGCCTGCAGCTCAGCCCTGCTAAAAACCCTCACACATTTTCTTTACTGTCTGGCACAGACACATCCCACTCATCCATCTTTGGTGGACTATGCCAGTGCATTTAAAGTAGAGATTAAGTAATAATGCTCAAGTAGAGGGGGAGAGAGAGAGATAAAATGCAGATGACAGAGGCAAACCTGAATTTATGTGAGAAAGCTTCATGAAAAGAATTAGGGTTTAAAGAAATTAAGCAAGGTACAAAAAAACAGACAGATAGATAGCAAGACAGACCTTCAGAAAGGTGCAAAGAAAGACAGACAGTCCCACACAAAGAAAGACAGGCAGACAGACAGGTCTATAGGCAGACAGACAGACAGACACATAGTAAAAAGAGAGGCACACAGACAGAAAGACAGACAGGTGGATAGATAGACGGATAGATAGACGGATAGATAGATAGATAGATAGATAGATAGATAGATAGATAGATAGATTGATAGATAGATAGATAGATAGATAGATAGATAGATAGATAGATAGATAGATAGATAGATAGATAGATAGATAGATAGATAGATAGATAGATAGATAGATAGATAGATAGATAGATAGATAGATCTAAGCTAAACAACCAGACAGGCAGCCAAAGACACGTACAGACAGACAGCTAGACATAGAGATAGGAAGCTGAATAGATAAAGGCAGACATGTGGATAGATAGACAGACAGACAGTTAGATAGATAGACAGACATACAGATAGAAAGGCAGCTAGACAGAAAGACAGCCCGACAGAGTGACAGACAGATAGAAAGAAAGCTGACTAGATAGACAGGCAGACATGTGGACAGAAGGCTAGATGGACAGACAGACAGACAGACATTTACTGATTGACTGGATAAGTTGTTAACCTTCTAATTTGTAACAAACTAATGTGAAGCTTCTCAAGCTAGCTCCTCAATATGGAAGACATGGTCAATATATTCTGAAGTAGATGACAGTTTAAAGGTCCTTTAAGATCATCATTCTTTTGAGATTCCCACATCATGATGAGGGACATAAAGACAAGATTGTCACCACTCCCGGGGTCCTTATTATCGTCAGTTTAGGAACAATGTGTTCTGATTTCACCCCTTGCAGGCCGTCAATGGGCTGAAGAGAAACTGATTGGACTTCCTAAAGCTTGGAGGACAGAATAACTCCACCGCTACACAGCAATCGTCCAATGAATTTCAGTCTCTCTCACTCATTCCATAGCAGTTCACACACCTTCTTTGCTTTTCATCACTCTAACTCTGTAATTCTGCGTAGAACAATAGAACAACTCCCTGGACTGTGATCCGCAGGCCCATAAACGGCTCAGTAATGATGATGTGTCACTCTCTAAACACTCTGGCAGATCAAGCCTGTCTTTAACCGGCCTTCATCAAGCTAACACTAAATCAACAATGCCAACTCTCAGACGCGCAAGTAATCAGAGCGCCGCGCTTTTAAATCACATTTCCAACAATGGAAACAAACCCACTCCTGCTGGAACTCTAATGCAAAATCTTGAGGAAATAAACAGATTTTTTTATAAGATGACAGTTGTAAAAGGATTTAAGAGTAAAAACATCACTTCAAGCACAAGTATAGAAATCTTTTTTCAGCCCTGTACTGGGACATGTTTAGTTTTCCCTGAGGAGATCAAGAGTTTTACAGACATACTTTACAGCTTGTGTTTTCAAGAGCAGTTATATAAAAACGTGTTTTTTCTCCCACGCTAAAAATTAAGAGGCAAATTGCATGTGTTTTAGCTTCAGGTCCTTTGAGAAATCAAATCTCTATATTAGTTTTTCACACTGTTTCCCATTTAGTTTGACCTTCATCAAACACGATTACTAAACTTTCTAATTTCCCTGTTCAATTTAAATAAAATTGAACAATGTTTTACTAGGATTTGCCTTTGTGCCACCCATGTTAGGTTTGGGGATATGCCTCAGTATGTTGTC